>JANBQC010000152.1:0-51055 GCA_027576995.1 Dimargaris cristalligena
CTTATTAGCTCAGTTGGTTTAGAGCGTCGTGCTAATAACGCGAAGGTCACAGGTTCGATCCCTGTATGAGGCATTTATATTTTGTTTATTTTACCTATTAACCTGTTTGGTGCCTCATGGGCCATCTTGAGTAATACTCATTTATTCCCCATGTTATATTTATAGAACCCTGCTCCCTGTTATTGTGAGTAATTGCTGACTAGTCTCAATCCTATAGTGAAGTTTGAGTGGCAGTTGAATACATCTTAGGCTTACCAATGCACTTCGCCAAGAAAGATTCGGCAACAGTGAATTGAGGGAAAAGGCAGGTCCCAAGCAAGCTGAGCACAGGGACCCTTTCTGTAGGTAACGGTGTACCCATCCCACCATCTCGCTTTTTGTAAAACTTCAGCAATCGCTTTCTGACCCGGCAGGGCTAGTGTTATATACATACATATATATATATATTAATAGTTAGTTTGGTGTTTCACCCTTTATAGCGTACCCCATTCCCACCCGCATTCCTTTAGTGCTTCAACCACCGCCATGCAGAGCTATATTAGCTCACTTTCTCGTTTTGTGCCCACCGGCAGCGCCATCTGGCGGGAGTATGAAACCAGGGCCGAACTCGGTAGCGCGGGACTCTGGACCATCCATACGGGAAAGAAGCGGAGTACCGGTAAACCAGTGGCGATATTCGAGTTCGACAAGAAGTACTTCGATTCGGGGGTGCATCGCCAACTCATTTCTCGGGCCGAACAGGAGGGCATTTTGGAAACGCTCAAGAAAGAAGTTGGTCAGTTGACCCGACTACGGCACCCATCGATTCTGGAAGTGGTGGAGCCGTTGGAAGATACTCGGTCAGCGTTGACGTTCGTGACCGAACCGTTGACGGGCTGTCTGGCCGATATTATTGCCAAGGATATTCAGTATGGTCAACGGTCGCGCCAGTGGAACTCGAGCGATGGGACTAACCAAGACGAATTCGAACTGGACGAACTAGAGGTAGGTGAGACTATTCAAACTACTGGAGTCCAAGTTATTCCGACTGCAACTCAATAGAGGTGGTCATCATCTATTCACCATGAGTGCGCGTGTGTGTGTTCGTGACCTTTTTTTCATACATAAGACCCCTCCAGTGACGTAACACATACCGTTCGTTTCGTCCCACTGATTTATTTACTAATGATTTGGTCAAATTACCCACTCTCTTGGCGCTATTCCCCATACGGTAGATTCAAAAAGGGTTGCTACAAGTCTCCAAGGCTCTCCAGTTTTGCCATAATGATGCCCGGTTAGTCCATGGCAACCTAACCCCCAGTTCAATCTTCGTCAACGTCAAGGGTGACTGGAAATTAGGCGGCCTTGGGTTCAGTACGTTTCTCAATTACCAGAACGGCACTCTGTTCCCCACATCTATCCATTTCGAATTCGCCCACCAGCTCCCACCACACTGCCAACCCGCACTGGACTACCTGGGTAAGTAGCTGTGTTATAATTATTAGGGAACCCGGCGAACTTTAACTATGGAGGACGCAATGCTTATTTCGGTACACTAGTATGGAACGTCGGTCGTGCATAATCAGCGTATATATTTGGTTATATACATATTAGCCGCTAGCGCTTTACTCATTCTCCTCAAACTATGTCTATTACTATACCCATTGGATACGTATACAGCCCCTGAATACGTGCTGGACGGCGTCTGCGATGTTAGCAACGATGTATTCGCCCTAGGTTGTTTTGCCGTCGCTGTTCACGGGCGACACGACGAAAGCACGGATTCCGTCGAACAGCTGGGTAATTCCATCCTCTTCTGCCGCAACGATGTCGATGCCTACCGCCGCCAAATCCAGCGTCTGCCCCAGGCCAAGCTGGATTTCCTGCCCCGTTTTTTGGAACCCGTTGTGCGTCTACTTTTATCCCGCGACCCCAAAGCCCGTATGAGTCTCGAGTCATTTCAGAGTAGCCAATTCTTCGATAACGTCCTCATGTCGACCATTCGCTACCTCGAAGCACTTTGCGAAAAGTCCAAGGAAAACAAAATCCTGTTCATGCAGGGTCTGCCGCGTATCCTACCCCAGTACCCGGAACGGGTCCTCAAACGCAAAATCCTCGTGGGTCTGCTCGAGGAATTAAAAGATCATAGCCTGCTCCCGTATACCCTCCCCAACGTCTTCTTCATCATCGGCAAACTCAATTCCCGGGAATTTATGGACAAGGTTTTCCCCACCCTCAAACCCATTCTGACTGTACGGGATCCCCCCCAGAACCTGTTGGTGTTTCTCGATAAACTCGACGTGCTCAAGGACAAGACCCCCGAAAAGGAATTCCGGGAGGATGTGATGCCCGTGGTCCATTCTGCGCTCGAAACCAGTAACCCTCAGGTGATTGACAAGGCCCTCTTGATTATTCCGCAACTCTCGGAGGCCCTGGACTACACCATTGTGAAGAACGCCCTGTTCCCCAAAGTCCAAACGGTGTATTCCAAAGCGACGGTCCTCTCGGTGAAGGTCAATGCCCTTAAATGCTTCCACTCCATGCTCAAAATTTTGGACAAGTTTACCATGACGGAGAAATTGGTACCGATGCTCAAACGGACCAAGACCCGCGAACCCGGGGTGATTCTGGCCATTATGATCGTGTACGAAGAAATGGGCATGAAATACCTGGAGAAGGAGACGTTGGCCACGGATATTATACCGGAACTGTGGCGGCTGTGCATGGAACCCCAATTGAACCCCGCGCAGTTCCAGCGGTTCATGGGCGTCATCCGGGATATGTCGAAACGGGTGGAGGAGCAACAGCTCAAGCATTTACAGGATATTTCCCGACTCGGCCAGGCAAATGGCGAAGCGGCCCCGCCCATGATGGGAACCCCCGTTGGGGTATCCCCAGCCAGTAAGTGCATTTTATTTTGCTATATTTATGAGCGTTTTTATGGTGTTTGACAAAATAATGAGGGGGGGGGGGTGATCCCTAATATTTGCGCATTACCTCTTTCAATCAACCAAAGGCGAGGAATTCCACTGGATTGTTGGCCTTCTAAGGTAATTCGGCATGTGGTTACTCTTGCGATACTACGTTTAAACTAATGCTTTGTTTTACTGTGTTTCTGACAACCCCATATTTTGACTTTATTGATTATATAGTGTCTGCCTCTGCACTGGACGGCGCCAGTGTCGCCTCGGGCGATCGACTAGATGCCTTTGAAAGCCTAGTGCAGGGTAAGAAGCCCGCTTCGATGGCGACTCCCACGGCCGTCGGGGGTGTCGACTTCAACCACCCCTTCCGGAACCTTACCTTGGACCCCACTCTATCGTCGGGGGCGGCGCCCGGAACCACCGACTGGGCATCCTCCAACCAATTTCCCGTGGCATCAACCTCAACCGCTTCACCCGCGGGTCAATCCCAGTGGAACACACCTCTGTCGCCGCAGTCGGCCAATAACAACTCGATGTTCAACAGCGGTGGTGGTGGAGATATGGGTGACTGGCACTCGGCCACACCCGCGTGGTCAACCGCTAAGCCATCTAGTCTGGGCCTTAACCAAAACAGTGGTAGCCTGGCCAATCATTCCCTCAAGAACAAATACCAGCAGTATAAGCAGCAGACCCTCGGAAGTAATAATAGTAACCTGCCTTCTTCGTTATCAACCTCCTCCTTGGGTTCCGTGCTGACTCCGACGACGGCAACCACGGTCACTTCTCCCACAAATTACGCCGGCACGAGTCATTGGAGTACACCTCAGGCCACAGCCCCGGTCCGGTCGACCCATAAATCACCGACGGTTAATGCGGCCGGACTATCGGCTTTTGCCCTCCCTAAACCACCACGATCATCCCCCCGGGGCTCGATATCATCGGGCAGTGGGGTGGGGGTGGCCTCCGGTGCAGGATATGGGGCCGGCACACCGGCGTGGTCATTGTCGTCGTCGTCCTCGTTTGCCCCTAAACCGACGCCCACTGCATCGACCTCCACGGCCCCCCTACAATCCGCCCTGGCTTCATCGAACGCTTGGACCACACCAGTGTTGACCCCGTCTAATATGAAAAGCCCCCCGCTTTCCTCTATAGCCACTATGAACAGTAGGCCCATTGCACCAACAACCGCGTCTACAGCGGGGTTTAACATTCCTACACCGTCACTAGTACCGCTTACCCCGGCCAACAATGCGATCCCTAAACCCCAAGCCCCATCGGCCTCCCAGGTCAACTCGGAAAGCCTACGCATGTTTGATCCCTTCTCGTCCTAGTATATCTGACAACTAAAAATCCTACCAAGCATGAGGGAAATTTATATATATATATATATACTTATTCTTAACTATCAATGTGCAGGTAATTGATCCTGACCAATTCACAACCAACACTCCCTCTCCACCTTATTGGTTTATTAATTAATATATTAATGTAACTTGAATTGTAAAAGCGACATCAGTTGTGCATTTCTCTTAAGGCATACACCCAAAGTACCCTCCAGTTAAGCCTTATGAATGGTGTAAGGTTAAATCTATACACGTTGATAATCGTAAAATAGGAGAGGAAAGTGTAAAACAGGATACACTTGGAAAGTTTATTAAATAATGAATCACAATGGGTAGTGATATTCTTTTGGGAGTAATAGGAAAAGGGACGCGGCCAGGGATCGAAGCACAGTAAAACAATGATTCGATTAATGTATACAATGAATGCAAAAGTGTGGGAGAGGAATAGAGGAACATGTAGTGTTCAGATTGCGCTAACGACTTATATAATTATAATAATAATAATCGCTCATGCAATGAATAATAATCGAATGAAACGAGTAAGGAACGCGAAGAGACCGAGGTGATTTGGCAAAGTACAGGGGTAGCGAGATAGATTTAACCGAAAGGTAAGTATAAAATTAAAGATAGCTTATTGAAGTATGTAATAAAATAATTAATATCTAGAGGGGAGTGGCATTGAATGTTAGCCCATAGGATTCCGGTCATTATAAAAATAAACAGAGTAGGCAAAATAAAAATAAAAAAACAAAGCATTAAAAATTGAGTCATTCGACGGGTGAGTGGAAGAGATGAAACGGAAAGGTTTTAGGAATTGTCTAGCTGAAGGCAATGACATATATCTATATAAATGAATATATACGTAAAATAGAGGAGAATGGATAGAAGGACAAACGCGAAATATCAAAATGGTAGGCTTTAAAACATATGCTATCAAGCGAGGAAATTAGGGTAAGGTGAGGGAAAGGCAGAAAGAGGTTCCCGCCTGAACAATAAACGAAAAATTTGGTTAAGGGAATAAACTAATTTGGTCAATACTTTTTTGGAAAATAACCAGCAATAATACGAGAGGAGATGGGATGCTAGGTGGAAGTATTTGATATTTACCCATATACAATGAGCCACATAATGTGGGCGAGTACGAATTAGTTGTCTCTGAAGGGCTTGTTATCGGGCGAGGATCGGTAGGATGAATTATTGAGAAAAGACCCACTGCCCATCAGCTCCATTGGGAAATTAAGAGGCGACGAGGTGATATCAGGCAGTTCCGGCTTAGGGATTCCAGCCGAGGGCCGAGTCATACAGCCACCGACGATGGAAGTATTGGAATCGGTCGAATTCGGCGGAGACATAGACATGACCATGCTGAGCGGCCGGGTGCTCGCACTATGCGGCGATTGACTGTTGCGGCTAGGCCCATTAGGGTCCGCCGAGTGATAAGGTTTGGCATGCTGCTGGGGGGGAACTACAGCTAGTGGGCTGTTGTTGGTCGCACCTACTGCCCCATGACCACCGTTATTACCATGTTCATTGCCTATGACCATCGATTTGGGTCGTCGATCCGTCAAATTCCGACGCGAAGTACCTGACTTAATCTTATATTTGCCCAGGATACTAAAATAGGCGTTACTCTGGAGGGGGCCAAAGATCGATCCGCCTGGCGAACCGAATATACTGAGCGGACGGCCCCCTGCGGCACCACCACCAGACCCAGGGCCGCCACCACCCGATCCGCCCATGCCGCTAAGACCGGCCCCCGATGAATACACCGAACTACGCACCATTGACGAATTCTCGTTAGTGCCGCCCATGGGATCGACCAAAGCCGTGGACGAAATGGACGCGAATGAATTGCGACTAATGAAACCCGGTGCCGGCGGTTTACCCATAGGACCGCCTCCGGGGCCACCACCGACTAACTGGGTCGAACTGATACTTCCAGAGGGTTTGCCAGATGCGCCCGAAAGGCCTAGAGAGGTGGGTTTGATGTAACCCAGGTCCATCCCCGCATTGGTAGCTGACTGACTATGTTGCATGTGTGGTAAATGGTGCTGCTGCTGGTGGTGAATATAATGAGGGTGGTGATGATGAGGATGGTATTGAGGATGATAACCAACGGACTGGCCGTCAATGGAAACGGCATTACGTGCGGGAGTCATAGTACCCGAGGGCTCCATGTTACGACCTTCGTTAGCCATTGCGAACGATTGATGGGCGGCTAGTGCGGGATTAGACCTCTTGGTCTTAACGAGACGGGAGGTCCAATTACGTGCTCTCCGTAGTATATTACCTGACCCCGAGGCGGGTGGTGAATTAGTATTTACGATAAAAGTGGTGGTACCAGGGGCTCCCGCCCCATGACTCGACGGGGTATGGTGAGGAGTGTTCTTGGCCGACAGCAGCGCAGCCGACGAGGGGGTAGTCGGTTGGGTAATGGATCCGGTTGAGGGAGACCGGTGAATAAAGGCGGCGGATGAGGGGGTGATGGGGATAGGGGCCGACGTAAATGAGCTTGGGCTAGCGATGGAGAACTGGCTGGCATTGGAACGCTTCAGAGGGGTATAGGCGGTGTAAGCGTACGACTGAACGGGTGTTAAATGAAGACCGAAGAGACTTTCCAGAAACAGCTGGTTATAGAGTTGCTGAGTTGGTAAGTGAACCATCGAGTGTAGTAAATCGGACTTGCAGTTGAGAACTAAGCAGCAGGAAAATATACAAATGTGTATTAACCACAAAAGAAAGTAGTCAAAGATGTACGATAAAAGTTGATTAGTATTAATTAGAGTGAATAAAAATAAGGTGAGGTCAAAATCTAATAGAAAGGAAACTAATATACAATAGGGGGGTTAATCATACAATCGATGATAAAGGAACCACCATGATCCAGCCATCAACGAGTATGCAATATAAAAATTCACCTACCTTCATCTAGAAATTCCCGCTCAAAGTCACCCAACGAGGTCACTGCTTTGGCCGGTCGCACTAATTCACCCTCGTCGGGCACGGAAGTGACCATGGACGACATGACCGTTTTATCCTCCTCTCCGATAAACGAATTGACATTGGAGTTAGCTGCCGACGGGTTAGCCGAATCGAATTTATCCTTCGTTATTTTCAACCCAGTGGATGACGGGGAGTTACCGAACAGTTTGGATGCCCGCATTAGGGCAGCTGCCACGGTTGCTGCGGTTTGGGGCGAGTCAGTATCCTCATCGGCGGCCAACGATGATGATCGCATGGGTGGCGGCATTGGGGGAGGGGTAGAATCGGCAGCTCCTAGGGGATTGGAAGCGAAGTCCATGGGGGCTAGTGACCGGTTGAAAACGGATAAACTCATACGCCCACGCTGGGATTTAACGACACCGACCATATGGGGATTAAGGTGGGCTTCGCGGGGCTGGACTAGGACGCTATTAACAAAGTGATGGAAGGGGGACTCGCCCTGATCGCAATCACCCGACTCATTTTCACCATTGGCCCCTCCACCGCTATGGCCCGTTTGATCATCAGTGTACAAGAAAACGGTATCGCACTTGTGTCGGGCATCGAGATATACGTTTACATCATAATGCACGTGGAACACGATTTGAAACTCGTCCTGATGAAACTGGCGATAGAGGCGGTGGTGGCTGCTGTGGTGTTTACGGTAACTCGACGACCCGGTAGACGATTGATTGGCCGTCGCGGTGCTAGGATTAGACGAAGAGGCCGAAGCAGCGGTGGATGTACCAGAACTCATGGGGTTGAGGAAATTCATGTTATTGTTAGGGATACCAGGGCTGCGGGGATCGTCCATAAGAATGGCCGAGCGACGCAGGGCATGGGCGGCATAAAAACGCTGAACCCAACGCTGGCGGTCGTTCGTGCCGCTGACGGAAAAGGCGTGCAGGGGTTTAGCTTCCCAGTATGGGTCCAAACAGGGCGTTTCGTGACATTGCATATAGAATCGATTGGTGCTACCGGGCCCGGTTGTCTCCAAAACTTCCATGGAGCAAATGTCCATCCAGGTCAGGAACTTGTACACCTTCTTTTTACTGGTGCTCTGGGAACCCGTGATGTGGGGAGGCCGTTCCACGATCATGATGCGGTCGGTGAAAAGATACAAGGTGACGTGCTTAAGAATGGTGGAGGTACTAAAGTCCAGTTCGGTTGCATCAATCGAAATTAGGAGTCGGCGGGAGGCGCTAATCAAACTGGCGGGGCATTCCGCGATGTGTCCGTGGATGGTATGCAATTCGGTGAGGGCATCGGTGATTTGATTGTCGGCTAGCTGGCCAATTTCGTGAACTCGGTCGAGGGCCCGCTGGATTTCGGAATGGTCCGGGTGGCCAACGGGGGTGTTCTTGAGCAAGTCGGTAAAAAGTAAGGTGTAGCGGGGAATGCGCTGGACAGGCATAACAAGAAGGTCCGAGATACCCAACTTATGGCACGACGGATGATCGCGGCTGCGAGCCAGGAAGTGACGGTAGGATTCGTTCTTCTTCTCCAATTGGCTGGAGCACTCGAGGGCGTGCTGGTAACCATTAATATACCGCTTATACACGTCAAAATTACTCACGTGGTGGAGGCAGATTTGACCAACAGACTGATGTTCGGACCAGTTCCCATCCATAGCGTTACCATCGTCCGAGAAACACCCTAAGTGACCTACCCCAGTTTCATCAGGGCGATGACCGTGGCCATAATATGAGGGCGCTGCCCGCTCCCGCACTTCATTCTCATGTTCCAATTTTTCTAAATCGGCCAGAAAGGCCTCGTTAACCGCCACCAGCTGTTCCACGTTGGTGAAAATCGCATTGGCCATGTACGTCGGAATAAGCTGACTTTTACCGGACCGGGAAGCCGAGCGAAGGGGCACTACGTAGACGGCGATTAAGGCCTGCAACTTCTGCACGTAGCTGCGCTCGGTATAAACCAGCTCGTGGATAATACTCGCCCGTTTCTCGGCCATGCTAGCAGCGGATCGGACCTTGGTGGGGCGGTAAAAGGTTTCTTCTATTGGATCCAATGTATCGGCCGGAAGGGGATGGTTGACAGGATTCACGGCCCCGGGAATCATATTGGACCGTGGGATAGAGGCCCAGAGTTGTTGGTAGGTAAACGGTTGGCCCAGAATCTGGAGGAACCGCTGAAACTGTAAATGGGAGGAAGAGTGATTTTCGGAGTGGCAAACGACGATGTCCACATCGTGGTAACGCCGAATGAGGCGGGGTTCTAGGTTACGAAGGGCCGGTTTGAGACTTTCCCCGTTTAGCGGCTCAATGGCAAGGACGAGGTCGAGTAGATGCCGGGCGTTTAGGGAGGACTTAGGGGGAGCTTCATCGGGTTGCAATGTCGACTCGGCCATCATATCACAGAGGGTACTGGCATTGGAAACGGCCATGGACGGTTGGGAAGTCGAGCCGGTGGAGGAGGACCCTTCGTCGCCCCCGCATACATTAAGGGGGGGCCACCGCACATGTTTGTTAGGGGTGGTATTCCCGCGCGACGTACCCCGCGCGGGTGAATTAGGGTGTTGGGGATTAGGGACGAGGTCACTTTCAAGGTTATCGTGGTGTTCGGGGAGCATCATGGGGGGTGGGGATGGGGAAGTGTCGGCGGAGTCATTGGCGAAAGAGGGGGGGTCAGACATGGCCACCCGGGTCACTAGAGTATTAGTCGCCGCTGAGTGGGG
The DNA here is from genome assembly GCA_027576995.1 of Dimargaris cristalligena. Lineage (NCBI taxonomy): Eukaryota > Fungi > Kickxellomycota > Dimargaritomycetes > Dimargaritales > Dimargaritaceae > Dimargaris > Dimargaris cristalligena. Next base: position 9,921 of record JANBQC010000152.1, read on the forward strand.
TGGTCCGGAGGCCACCGTCTCGGCGAAGCTAGGTAACAAACTTAAACCGGAAAGTCCACCGGTGAGCTGTTCGGCCTGGGCCTGCCAGTCCCGGTACCGGGCCCGTGAGATATCCACCTGCTGGAAATAGGTATCGAGTACGAAATAGAGGAGTAATTTGTGGGGAGCCTTCGCGGGCAGGAATCTTTGGATGGCCCGGGCCTCCGCGCCCTCAAGGCGGGACAGAGGAACCTGGACTAAGGAAAACTTCAAAGGGGTCCGAACGAAAACGTGGTACCAGCCACTTTCGCCGCTGGGGAGGGTGGATATACAGACGGGACCCACCACATCGTGGTAACCTAAAAAGTTGAGGTGGTCTTTGGGGAGCAAGGGATTGAGCCAGAACAGTTGGGAATAGACGCAACCGTTGGTGTTGACATCTAACTGGGAGGATGGGCCGCGGGGCTCGCCGGATTCGGTATCCGCCCTCCGACGCCCCCCTTGTGCGGGGTGGCATGGTATTCCACCATCGCGGTGACTTTCAGACGCGGTGCTATTCTGCCGCTCCCGGGTGTAGGCGGGATGAAGGGCCGGTGGGGTGGGGAATAGGGACGCGAGCGAGGCGGGTTGCTCGGTCAGGTTGATTTCGCTATGTGGACGGTACCCGCACTCCTCGAAGAGCTGATACGGTTCAGTAGGAGGGTATCGGATAGAGGGGACGTCAATTAATAATAACAACAATAATAAATAAATAAATAAAGGAGAGAATGAGAAAGAATATCAAGATGCCGGTTGGATATTATAAAGTATATGGGGAAAGGGGGGGTATAGGAAATTAGAGACTCAAAAGGGGCTGCGTCCCGATGGTATTACCATGGGCATATATCAAGTAAATGCATGTTAAATAATGCGGCCTTGGCAGGGCAAAGCAGGTCCGCCTGGCTTACCTGGGGGGTGAGGTCGTCCATGGCCTTTGGGGGTCTGTGCTTGACGACTATACGGACGATAGGTCGGTTCTTGGACTTGGGGGAGTTCGGACGGCACCGCTTAGTACAGGTACAAGGTAGCCGGTGCCCCAATCGAGGGCGGCGAGTCAAAAGACACGGGGGGGAGGTAGTGGTCGGAGTTTCAACGGGACACGCGGGAGTCTAGAGTGGCTTGCCCTAGATTGTAGAAGCCGTCCTTTGCTATGTAAGGTCGAGGAGGGCAGGTGGGGTTTTTTTAGAAGATCCTTGTCTGGATGGAGGCCAATAAAGTATAGTAGACAGGTACGGAGGGAGGTGTTGAACGTATTCGGGGGATTCGTACAAGGCCTATCTACTCGCGTGGGTATGCAAAAACGAAGGGGGAAAATACGAAGGAAATCGTGCTTTGCAACCGTTGGACAGGGAATGTAGTGAAAAGGGGATGAGGTTAAGAAGAAGCCAGCACATGAAGGTATAGTATAGTATACAGCGCGATAAGTAGACCGGTTCAAGAACGGAGTGAGGTCCCCCGCTTAGGCTAGTCGGTGGGTGGTATTGTTCGTTGGCGGAGTATAGACATCATCCACCTCACAGATGAATTAGTGGTAAAGGGGGAGAGAGGTATGCTATTCAGTCAGTGGGGTTCATCTCTATAGCCGCGGCTCCAGTGGGGGGGACTACCCTCCCTTCTCCCTCTCCAAAATCAAAACAACCGCCCTCCCCTCATTGGTGGACGAGGGGTGGGCAAACACAGGCCCCTTGCTGCACTCTCTCCGCGCCCTATGACAGCCATTTTTGAAAGCTTTTAATAGCCTCCCTCTTGTTTTGAATTTTTATCCCTTTTTCCACGCTTGCCTCTGACTGAGTGACGCTGCTCCGTTTTGACTCATGTCCCCCAGAAACCGTGCGCCCCTATTATTATTCATATTAATATCCATATCCCTCTTTATAGTGGAATCTCCTGGAGATGCACCAAAAGGACCATTCCAGCCTGTGTATTGGGCTATGACAGTTGCTAGTTCCCCTCACCTTCCTAAAGTCTTGGCTACATCCTCCCCGTGTGCTCCAATTTCAGCTCCGTTATTGCTGTCCTCGTTTACCGGAAAGACCCCTGTGTTGACATAATCTGTCGGAATGAAAATTATGGGCCCTGTTTAGGCCGTGACGATGTGTATATGGGGGAAAAGGGGCAATCGCGCGTATTTCTGTTTGACAATGTCTGTGTCCGAAAGCGTGTATGTGTTTTTTTATTTCAAACCCACTGCGCTAGTGACGAGGAATAGTCACCTTGGCTTGGCCTATTTACTATACTCACACATCCTTCAGCCATGATGATGTACGAACATGTCAAAAAAAATATTAGACCGAACGAGTGACCGCACTGGCCCACTTCAGCCGCACTAACCTACAGTGTGCTAATCTGGGCGCACTGATGTAAAGTCGTCGGGATCCATAGTACAGTTGGACTGCATGAATGTTTGGATACTATCCCGGACGCCTATTGATCTATACATTCAGCAGCTCAGCAAAAAAACATTTGGCTTGAAAGCCCATTGGACCCTTGGTCTATAGTCGCAAATGACAACAACCGATAGGGTTTATTATGGTTTTTTAATACATTCATACATACATACATACATACATACATACATAATAATGGTATATATGAAAAAAAAAACTTCCCCATTATCGAAAGGTCCCCGTTTTATTCTTTTTTAAAAATGATTTAGCCACATATACTGTGAGGATTGGCCATGCTGTTGAAGGCCCACTCTAGCGAAAAATAATCGGTTCTACGGCCGGGGGGATTCCCATCTGCTCTACTCAAAAAAGCATCAACCTAGCTGATACGCAAGAACTTGCGCAGGAAGATCCACCAGAAACCAAAGCCCGTTATCGTACCGCCCAGATGGCCCGCCGAATCAATGATGTTGGCTGAGTTCGTGAACATGTTGTAAACATCAAACCCGAACAAACCGAAAATCGCCGTACGACAGGACACGGGAATGACAAACATCACCATAACTTTGGCCGAGGGGTAGACCATGGCCGCAATCGCCATAATCCCTAAAACTCCCCCCGAGGCTCCAAGCGAGGAGTGCTGTGCAATCATGGGGTGACTGCCCGATGACTCCCGCACTTTATTGGCCACTAGGCTGACCGTGGAGGAGGCGAGGCACGACAAGAGGTAAATGCCCATGAAGGGGGCTACGCCTAGTAGTTGGGCCACCTAAAAAACAAAATCGGAATCCGGGAAAATGAATAGGAAGGTATTATGTAGGGGCAGAATTAGTCTCAAAGTAAAGACTCCGCCATGGAGTTAGGTGCGGAGAAGATGGAAGCCGGAGTATACCATAAAAAACACAGATGCTGATTCACCATGGAGTTGGGAACCCCCCCCCTTTCACTGTGAAGTCGAACTTACCGGAAGTCCAAAGGAGTACAGGCCCACCATATTAACACCCAGGTGGAGGAAATCCTTGTGACTGAAGGACGACGTCAACACACTCCAGTAGTAACCACAACGGTAATTTTCCAGCGATGATGTAAAATTGTGCTTCATCATATTGAACATCTCCAGGTTGCCTTCCATCCTAGCGAGGTTGGAAGCATACCCCCAGAGCAAATATACGGCCCCGTTCATCCCAATGATCGTAAAGATGGTCCATTTGGCCTTCTCGAACGATGTCCCGAACCGGGATGAATCAGGGGCCCGGCGGAAAGAGTCACTCCCGCCACCACTACCACCGTAGGCTCCTTTACCGGTAATGGACGCTGGGCGACGGTAGAACCGGCCCTGTTGGAGACGGAACATTAGCTTTAGGTTAGGAAGCCATGCTTGGCGGGGGACGGCTCCTCCGGTCCCGAGACTTGAACCGGATAGCGGCTTAGCGACCGACTGATTCAAGCGGTGGAACCAGGGGGACGACGATGACGACGACAGGCGACGGGGTAAGGCGAGGGGAGACGAAGGACTGACCAAGCGTTGAATCGACAGAGGCGAACAAGGCGGCAGGGCTTTAGGTACCCGATTGCCGAACGATCGTACCACATGGGGGCGTTGCCACGGCTGCAGTTGAAAACCGGGCCGAAGGGGTCTAGAGGAGCGTGCAAGAGCACCCCAAGGACGCAAGGGTAGGCCGAGGAGGGGGCTCATGGAAGGGGAGTTGGATTCGTCGGAAAGGGTATAGAGAATAAAAGGGGGGTTATTCACTAAGAATGCGACAAGGGTTGGATAAATGGACGATCAGGTAAAGAAGAGGTATACGAACCCAAAAGTTGGGAGAGCTGATCGGGGTGTAGTTAGGAATACAAATGGTTGTGGGAGGGAAATGCAATGCAACAAGCAAGAAATTATCCAATATCTTCCACCTTCTAAAAAGCTTCCAATCCCACTGAAAATCACCGACCAAGTCACCTTGGCTAAAGGATCTCCCCCCCCCCACACATGGGCTATATATATTTACACACTTCCTATTATATGCATTCTCAATAAGCGTCTAAATAAATGCAATCGGCCCACATATATACATACCCCCATTCAACTCTAAATCTATTAGAAATAAGTGTTTATTGATGTCATTTTTTTAGTATAATATTGTATATATATATATATATATAGTTACCAACCATTATACTCCTCCAAGAGATGGGGTTTTCTAACATGTCCCTCTCACACCCAGAGTTCAACCGGAATCGAAAGCAATGATAAACACGATAACTAGGCCCGGGTCTCTTCCATCACTTCCTTACCCATCTTCTTATCCAGGCGGCAGATGGGGTTGTTCTGGATCATGCCCAGGTCCACCTTATGGCCCATAAGTTCCCGAATGTTATCTACGCCGTACTTGATCATAGTCGGCCGTTCCAGGGACAGACCCCAGGCAATGACCCGCACATCAGGGTCCAATCCGAGCGGACGGCACATTTCAGGGCGGAACATACCCGAGTTACCGATTTCGACCCACTTCTTGAACCCTTCATGGTAGGAGAAGATCTCGAGCGAGGGCTCGGTGTAGGGGTTGTAGGCGGGCTTGTAGCGCAGGTTGGTGATGCCCATTTTACGGAAGAATACGTCCATGAATCCAATCAAGTCACCTAAAGTCACGTTACGGTCGGCAATAACGCCTTCGACCTGGTGGAACTCGGCCAGATGGGTAGCATCCAGGGTTTCGTTACGGAACACCCGGTCAATCGAGAAGTACTTGGCCGGACGGAAGGGCTTCTGCTGGGCCAGGAGGTGCAGCATATACGAACTGACGGCGGTCGTATGGGTGCGGAGCAGCAATTTCTCGGCTTCGGCGCGGGCCCAGGGGTACCGGTAACCGATGGAACCGTAGTTCCCCTCGGCGTGCACCTGGCCGACCTTGGCCACCAAATCCGAGGGCAAGTCGGCGCTGCTCACGGGATCCTTCAGGAAGAAAGTATCCTGCAAGTCCCGGGCGGGGTGCTGCTGGGGCTGGAAGAGGGCATCGAAATTCCAGAAGGACGACTCCACGAACTTATTGGTGGGCATTTCGGTGAAGCCCATTTCAAAGAAAATGGACCGGAATTCTTCGCGGACTTTCATGAGGGGGTGCAGATGGCCGCTGGGGGGTTGGATACCCACGGCGTTAAAATTGTAACTCTTGAAGGACTGGTTCTTCCATTCCCCACTGGCCAATAACTCGGCGGTGATGTCGGTGGCCTGTTTCGTCACGGACAGGGCAAATTGGGGACCTTTAGCAACACGGTAGGACACGGTCTTGTGTTTCGTGCACAATTTACGCTTCAGGAGGTCTTTGACCGCCGCGGGCTGGGCCAGGGTCCCGGTCCGCTGGATGGTCCGCAAATCGGCCTGGGTCTGGTCCACAATAGTATCCACCAGCCGAGTGAGACGGCCATCGGCAAACTTGAGCCATTTCTGGGCCAGGGCCTTACCCTGACCGATCTTGGCACTGGCGCCTAATTGGGCCTGGAGGTCCTTCACCAGGATGCCCTCGGGGCCAGCGGGGACGGCGTGGAACACCTTGGCTTCGTGACTACCAGTGTCGGCCATGGCCTGGCCCTCGGGGGTCAGTTGGAGCACCTCCCGTTCGAGAGGGGCGAAATCGACCATTAGGCGACTTTGCAGACTGGATAGGGCACCCCGTATGGTCGTTTGGTCGAGGGGCTGGTCGGTCTGGCCCGGCAGCCGGAGGGTTTGGGTGTCGTCGATGGAGCCATTGAGATCGAGAGTCTGCAACAAATGGGAGATGAGATCGGTAGACGCCATGGTGAAAAAAGAACAAAAGTATGGGGGGGTTATGTATAACAATACAACAATGGGGTAAGGCTGGGGGGTGAACGAAGAGTGGATATAGAGGAGCTTGGGTAGAAGCAAATAACCTCGCCTACCTCCCTAATTTTTTTGGAATAGCCGTGTATTAGTTGCTCCCCTTTTTCGGGGTTTAATTGTGCGGGATATCCACTTGAAAAATCCCACTAATTTCTCGACAAATCCACTAATACATACTCCACCCATTGCCCAAACTCCACTCTCTCTCATCCGTTGTTGACTCATTACAATATTAGGCACTTCCATATCGGAACGAGTGAGGGAGACTCGCTGGGCAATTAACCAACTATTGACCAGGGATGTGGTCACGTGGTTTTCTTCCGTAAGTCATTCTACTTTTAGGTTTGGCTTCAGTGGGTTAGATAAGTTTCAAAGAAGGATAAACATGGAATTACTCAATGGTGTCGAAGACTTTGAAACTTAACCACTCAGGTCCAGGTCTATGTTTGAAAACAATCCCCAACTACATAATTGACCATCCACCGTATACGATCTAAAGACCATCATCAATAGAGCATGCAACACAGCAGTACGATATACACCTCCAGTCCAACCTATTACCAAGAAGAACCCCCTCCCCATCAATTAACCCTTGTAATATTATGTGGTGGCTATTACTAGGCAATTTAACGGCTGGTCACCACTGTAGCCAGGCTCTGATTCCAGATACAGCACCAGGGGGTCCCCTGATCCAGCCATTTATGGACGGACCTGAATATAAAGGCCGACGAGGAATAGTCGACCTCCTTGCCTCTTTTCAGTACTCGATCCATGCAGTCCATAGCTTCAAATCCCGTGGACAGGGAAGAGAGGAGGACAGACACCCCCGCTCCACTTACCGATATAGATGCAGCCTATCGGAACTTAGCGGATGGATTGCCGCCTCTTCTAATAAAGAGAATCGGCGGACCCATCCCCTCACAGCCCGGCCGGACATCCTAATATTCCGTTCGAGCGGTCATGTTAATAACACTAGTGGTGGTCCTTCCTACAAAACTTGGCCCTGGTACAGTAACTGATATGTAGTCATTTGGTTGCAGAACGGGGAAGTGGTATTAAGGCCTGATTTCCTGATGTGTCGCTCAAGCATGACAAATTCTCCGGTTTATTCACCTTCACTTTCACTTTGTGGATTTTAATTTTTGGGTTCGGCTATTAGCTCTCCACAGGTGTCAAAAAAGAGTCGGTGGATTGTTTTTATAATTAGTGTGGTGGTGCTTCCGCCCAAAAACATTACATACAAACAATAGAGTTGTATTGGGTATAGGTAATATACATGGAGGTGAATATCGCTTTAAAGCGGAGACCTCCTCTACTCTGATACTATAAGCCATCCCTTCACATTCTACTGGAGTGTTTACGAGCCGATCCACGGTGACTTGCCCACAAGTGCTACTCGGACCTATTTACTGGAGGGATGGTTGTGTTGTACCGTCTCGGGAATGATAACAGCCACATTTTCCCCCTTCCCGATTATTATTTAGTTTCCATACCAGCTGCTTAGGGCTTTGAACGAGGAGGGAGGAGTCAATAGGAAAACCCGGACAGGAAATTCACTGGCTATAAAATAGTCAAATCCAGCCCATCAACCAGGGGTTTTGTTGTGTGTTTATAGTTGGTCTACGTTTTCCCATACGAATTCAAAGCCTAGACCCCAATATCATTCCAAGAAGTGGTATATATATATATATATATATATTCCCCTTTGAGAAAAAGGCCTAACCAATCCCACCGCGACGGCCCTGGTTGCTTATTTATTATCCACTCCCCTCCCATTCCCTGGATGTTCAAAAACAGCAGCTATTAGAAGGTCACCTGGACTGTTTGAATCATTCATTCCACAAGCTTGGCAGTGGAGGGGGAAAAAGAGTAACCAACTGCTATATAAGCCAAAAGAGTAGTAGTATGTGGGCCAGTAGTAGCCCAAGGGAGTGGATATTGCATTTTGTAGGCCAATGTTCCACCAATGGTGTGAATAATGTGACCCAGCCCCACATTGGCTGGCTGAGCCACACCCACACACCCTACTACCTTCACTTTGGTCAAGAGGGGTCCAAGGGATTGCTTGGTGTTGGAGCAGTGATGATGAATGATTTCCAGGGTCGGGATCGATAGAAAGCGAGAGGAATGAGAGCTGGCTAGTTTAAAGGGAGGGATTTATTACTATCCATTCTCCTTGAAGTAGGCGGCAACAATGACTCGTCAGCCTGCAGGATATTCTTCTCATAGGCTATTTTATGTAGTAAGTAGGGAGGGGGAGAGTATAGAGTATAATAAGTAGTAGTAATTCATCTCCCCCCTTTTACTACTCTCTACACTATGTACGGAGTATCTCTATCTGCTTGGACGGGTCAATGAGAGGTTTTTACGTGTTGTCCACCATGTGACCTTTTTCTCCGTTGCCGGTGGGTAGGGCGTAAAACAGCTTTGTTATGGCCATAGATTGGGGGAAGCCCCTCTCTCCCTTATGGCTTGGGTCTGGGAGAGCCAATAGGAGGAATATGGATACACTTGGCAGGGGTGACCGCGTGTGGCAAGTAAGAGAAGAGAAGAGTTATTATATACTACATACTCAGAGACCTCTCCCTCTTCTCTTCTTTCTGTAAACCTCCGTTTTTTACTCCTCCATTCCTTTATTCTTTACCGACCCGTCTGCGCAACTTTATCATATTATCGTTTGCCTTTATAAGTCAAGTCCTCTCCTCTTCTTCTTTACTTGAGCACTACTACCCACTCATTCCCAATCTCACCCCCTCCCTCCCAACGCTTCTCTACTATTCGCGCTTTTGACCCCCTCCATACCCGGTGGCTCTTTTTTGGCTCCTTCGTTTCGTTTTCAGAGCCGAACCCTGTCCGCGTCCCTTTATTAACCACGGCGACGGGCCCTCTATTTTTACCTAAAGACGCGCTTGAGTTCTTTTTATATCTACTCTCCTTTGTTTGGTTGTGTAAACTAATTATATATATACCGTATCCGACTTCGTATATTCTTCTAATCTTGGCCCCACCCGCAGCACCTTGTTGTATTCGTTCTCGAGCTCATATAACGCTTGCTATACTACCCTTCTCCCCTCTCCCGAATTTTCACCGTGGCTGAATGCTCCTCACCTCTTCTCCCTTTCTTTTGGACCCCCTTGCCCTAGTAGCCCCCTTACCTCCCCACCATATGGCCCATACTCAAACCCCAACAGCCCCCGCTACCAGCACCAGCCATCATGGCCCCCCGCACCAGTCGGTTTCGGCTCAAAAACCCCCACCCAGCCAGGCCAGTAATGGTTCTAGAAGGGCTGGTCGACGCCGCTACACCGTATCGGATGGCCGGACCATCCCCCAACACTCTCAGTCGAACGAAGAGTATCAGCAACCCCAGCGCTCTAATAATAACAACAACAACAATAATAATAACCACCACCAGCAACATTCCACGCGCCGCGCCTACGGCAATGGGGTAGACTTCACCCACCACGCCCACCCGCCAGCGTCGAAACGCCACTTGCCTGCCCTCCACGCCCAAAACGCCAAAGGCGGTTATTTCCAACAGAATCCCCGCGGTGGTGGTGGTCCTAACGGAAACAACACCCCCAACGGCAAGTCCCAGGGCGGATACACTTCCAACGGTAACGGCCATAATTTCCAACGGTCCCAGGCCCTACCGGCGGCGGGTCGTCGCGGACGCCGTCGTTCCAGCCTAGCCGTCGATGTGGGAATCAGCGATCTCCTCCTGACCACCACCACCAACGCCAACGACTACGGTCGCCACGCCGGAGGGTCCAAGACCCCCCTGGGTGGAGCCAAGCAGGCCGTGACTCGGTATGCCGGGGCGAGTTTCCAGAACTCCCCCGAACCCAGTGCTCTGCCCTTCCCCATTCCCCTGTTCCAGGGGGGGGGTACTGGCAACAGCAACAACAGCGGTGCGCCCCAGCCACTAACCTCGGACCCCCAACAGCAGCAGCACTCCCCTGAGAATAGCTCGACCATCCGGGCCCTGTTTGGGGACAATTTCCAGCCCCCGGCCGTAGTTGTTGACCCACTGGGTAGCGGCAACCTCGTTTCTGCGTCGCCAGGCCCTCTCTCCGCCGCCCGTATCCGCTCCCAGCTGACCCAGAGTCTCCAGGCGCGTGCGGCTGCCAACGGCACCGGGTCAACTACCCCCGCTCGGACCCACAGCGTGTCGACTAACCTACCCAGCCGGACCGAGCTCGAAACTAGCTCAACTGCCAACGGCCCCCCTCAGGCCAAACCGCCGGTCCGTTCCAACTCAACGTCTCAGGAGGTCCTTCGCGAAAAGTCACGCAAGCTTCTCAGTCTACTCACTGAGTCGCCCCCACCCGCGACCGCCAAGTCGATCCAGGGAAGTGGCGGGAATAACGCCCATCGTCAGAATGCTCCACCCCCGTCGACTTCTTCTACCGTTTCCAATGGTGGTAATGGTAGTGGGTTGTTGCCATCGTCTGATCTGTCCCCTGGGCCGGTCGCCAACCTATCCAGCCTCTTCTCCAAGCTTATCTCCTCCTCCCCGCAATCCCCTCGCTCCGGGGGTGAGCACCCCGCGACCAAGTCAGGATCCTCCTCTCCCACTTCCACTGTGGCGGCGACCCCCGAACGCTCCCCGCGTACTACTACTACTACTACTGGCAAGGCCTCGCAGCAGACCAACGGTCAGCGCTTGCCACTAGGTAACAACAACAACCCCACCACCCCTAACAATCACTCCACTCCGGCGAAGGGCACTGCCACTCCCCAGCGTACTCCTCGCCAACTCGCTTCCGCTTCCGCCAAAGCGGGCCCCAAAGCCAACCGGCGCTACCCCAAGGCGAACTCCCCCGACAGCGCCAACGATGTCTTTGGCCAGTCCCCCGCGGCCCCGAGACGTACTCCCAACCGCAAGGCCTCGCCCCCGGTAGGGATGGTGATGGTCCCCTCGCCCCGTATGAACACCGGTCGTGAAGGAACGTCCTCCTCCTCCCACCGTACCCCTAAACCGGCCGCAGCCGTCGTGCCCTCTCACCAACCCAAGGGCAATGTCAACCTGAAAGTGTCAGGCTAGTGTGCGTGTGTGTACTGCCAGTTGGTCCTGTCCCTTTCTCCCACTTTGTTCGACCCACACCGCCACCACCACTTACCCCTTCGATGTCCCCTATAATCCATAATAAATGTCCCCCTTTTAGTCCGCCTTGTCTGCCCAGTTGTAACGACGCATCCGCCCTTGTCTTTCTTTGTGTAGAGATGTTTGGGCATTCAAGGCGGAATCAACTGTAAACCTTACTCGTGATATATATGTGTTCCAGTGTATGGAGAACAGCGAAGAAGTCTCTCTCTCTCTCATGTGCCCTTTTTCTTTGGGTTTGAATAGTGATTAAGAATGCATGCGGGTATGCTTGGGTAGCTGGGAAATTCTTCATCGCCCTTGTCTCCTCCTATCCTTCTCCCCTTGGTATTGGTGGTAGTTATGAGGGGGAGAGGTAAAGGCTACTCTCCCACTGGTCGGTATTCCCATTATTTGCATATTAAAGGCTGTTCGCGGATGGGTTCTTTTATTCTCATTTAAAAATGAATGCAGTGTTTAAAGCGAATCCATCAGCAGGGGTGACTACAATAGAAGGGGGTGAAGTATCTCGGACTGCGGTGGCCCGGTTAAGCAGGTAGGTATATGGCCTTGTGCCTCAATTGGGTGTATGCTGTTGGGTAAGCTTATATGAGTGTGCAAAGGTAATAACTAATATATATATAAACACCTAAGAAAGCCATTACTATATGACAATGCACATTCCGTCGTTAAATATTCTCCCACGGCGGTCCCAAATTTCAGCCATGGGGTTGAGCTGCGGGCTTTGTAATAGGGAGCTTCACAACTCCAGTTGATCGCACAGCCAACTGGTAAAAAAATTGTGGGTTGTGTGGGTTGAAGAGTCACCACCTGCGGTATACCCAAAAAGTGGTAGTGGGGTCCAATTTATCAATTTTATAATGCCCCCCCCCTGTATGCATAACGCCAGTCCTCAGCTCATTCAGGTCATCTCTCTTCAGTTGGTTTAGATTGGTTTGTTCTTTTTTGCTTGTTATTAGCTTTAGCCATTGGTGCTAATTAGACCTTTGTTATTCCTTGTCGGTCCCCGCAGTATACTCCTTACACACACATATATATATATTACTAGCAAAAAACCAACCTCAACACCCACTCGTCCCGGCACTTTGGCAACCATCCCCCTCCTTATCCTTTAAACTCACCGCTACTGCTTCATCGTACCACCACCATGAGCTCTCCCGCCCAAGCCCTAAAGGCCAAGACCCTGGTGCTTAAGCCCAAGACGGCCAAGTCCGCCCCCGTGACCCCCGTCATGATCGTGGCCCTGGACGACACTCCGACTAATCTCTCTGCTCTGGCCAAACAGCTCGGTCTGAAGGAGATGCGTTTCGCCAACGAAGACCTGCTCAAGTCCTTCTTCCAGGTCTCCAAGGATGAAGTCACCCCATTCGTCCTGTCCAATGTCGCGGAGGACCAGCGCTCCAACGTGATTCTGGTCGTTGACTCCGCTCTGGCGCGTCTGGCGGGCGAATCGACCCTGTCTTTCCCCGCCCCCGGCATGCCCGCTCCCGTGGTCGATTCGGCCCAGGCCCTACTCGACTCGTTCGCTAATTTGTCCCTCGAGTACGAGGAAGTGGACTTCTCCACCCTGGCCGCTCCCGCGCCCGCCGCCGCCGCCAAACCCGCCAAGTCGGCTACCTCCAAGGCGACGCCCCCTGCCTCGAAATCCGCGGCCGCCGCTGCTTCCCGGACCGAGTCCGAAGTGACGGGAACCGCCAAAATCGGCGTGGAAGCCAAGAAGGACGCAGACTTCTCCAAGTGGTACCAACAGGTCCTGATCCGGAGTGAGATGATGGACTATTACGATGTCAGTGGTTGCTACATTATCCGCCCCTGGGCCTTCTTCGTCTGGAAGATGGTCCAGCGTTTCTTCGGGGACGCCATCGAGCAGATGGGCGTCGAAGATACCTACTTCCCCATGTTCGTGTCGAACAAGGTACTGGAGCGGGAGAAGGATCACATCGAAGGGTTCGCCCCCGAAGTGGCCTGGGTCACTAAGGCCGGTTCGTCCGACCTCGAGGAGCCCATTGCCGTGCGTCCCACCTCCGAAACCGTCATGTACCCTTACTTCGCCAAGTGGATCCGGAGTCACCGCGACTTGCCCCTCCGGATTAACCAGTGGTGTAACGTGGTGCGTTGGGAATTCAAGCACCCCCAGCCCTTCCTGCGGACCCGCGAGTTCCTCTGGCAGGAGGGCCATACCGCCCATCTGACGCTCGAGGCTGCCGACGTGGAAGTCCGCCAGATCCTGGATCTTTACCGTCGGGTCTACGAAGAGCTGCTCGCCGTGCCCGTCGTGCCCGGTGTGAAATCGGAAAATGAGAAGTTTGCCGGTGGTATGTACACCACTACCGTCGAAGGGTTCATTCCTGCCACTGGTCGGGGTATCCAGGGTGGTACCAGTCACTGCCTGGGCCAGAACTTCTCCAAGATGTTTAACGTGGTCGTTGAAGACCCCTCGGCCGCCGCCAACGAAGAGCGGGGACCCGATGGTGAGGCCCGCAAACTGCACGTCTGGCAGAACTCCTGGGGTCTGTCCACCCGTGTCATTGGTGTCATGGTCATGGTGCACGGTGACGACAAGGGTCTGGTGATGCCCCCCCGGGTCTGTTCCGTTCAGGCGGTGGTCATTCCCTGCGGTATGACCGTCAAGTCGACCCCCGCCGAACGGGTAGCCGTGGAGCAGGGCGTCCAGGAGGTCGTGGCTAAACTCAAGGTTGCTGGCGTACGGGCCAAGGCTGATCTGCGCGACAACTATACCCCCGGCTATAAATTCAACCACTGGGAACTCCGGGGGGTTCCCCTGCGCCTCGAAGTCGGCCCCAACGACCTCAAGAACGCCTCCACCATGTCCGTTCGTCGTGACACCGGGGCCAAGCAATCCATTCCCGTGGCCAACCTCGCCACCGCCGTCCCCGCCCTCCTCGAAACCATCCAGTCGGATATGTTCCAGCGGGCCCAGGCCACGCGCAACGCCTCCATGAAGATCGTTACCGAATGGAAGGACTTCGTGCCTACGCTGAACCGGAAATGCATCGTCCTTATCCCCTGGTGCGAAAGTCCCGACTGCGAGGATTCCATCAAGGACCGTTCCGCGCGTTCAGCCGCTACCGATGACGAGCCTGAGGATGAAAAGGCCCCCTCCATGGGTGCTAAGTCGCTCTGTATTCCATTCGATCAGCCCACTGAACCCAAATTGGTGCCCGGCGAAACGATGTGCGTGGGATGCGGCAGCCTTGCTAAACGCTATGGTCTCTTTGGCCGTAGTTACTAGATGAATAGTAGGTTCGTGCCCAGTTTTGGTGGTTTATTTTATTTTTTTATTATATATATATAAAATATTTATATGACCTGTCTGCATGTCTTTTCTCTTTTCTACACCTCTGTGTTCATCCCTCTCCATTACAATTTCCTTTGCAACCTTCTATTCTAATAACCGGATGGAATGTTTGTTTTTTAATCTCTTCTATACATGTTGCAATTGTTAGTGTTTCTAGTAAACCGTAATTGTTTTAGATCCCTTGTACAGAAATTTCAGTGGTGGGACGTTCTGATTTTCAATAACTGATAGTAGGAGCAGCGCATTGGCCGAATACCGGGAAGCCAAGGTGATCCAGCGGTATTCCCCTGTAATAATATACCCTATAAGTAATTTGGCCGATTGATTAACTAGATAGAGGCGTCTGGCACGAATAATTGCTATAGTGATCTAGTTGGAATATAAGAACCACCCGGCATCACGCATGGTCACAGAATTAGCAAGCCCCTTCTCAAAAATGGGGATTCTAATGATGGTTGCTGGTCCATGATGCGCCAAGGATTAGTTGGAATGGGGCCGTTTGGTCTGCGGCGACATGGCGATATGTACAAAGCGACTAAGGCCCCCAAAGCCCAGCTGTTTGAGGTAGGCCAAATAGGCCAACCGAAACTCGGAGAGGTGGCGGAGTTGAGGATCTAACAACCTTGGTTTTAGTTGACCGAATGATTCCTGGTTGATGTGGGTCGGTACTATGGTACCCATGATCGAAATTGGTGGTGGGGTGGAGGGAAACAGGGCCATGCGGGATGGAGAAGAAGAGGAAGCTGCTTCTGGGGTGGGGGAGGAGGAGGAGGATTGGGGTGCGACGGACCGTTGGATAAAGGCCCTTTGGAATGACCCGAAGGCCAAATTATTGAAAATCGTGAAGCTCGACTTGAGAGTACGGGGTCCCATGGGTAACCCGGACCGTAAATATTCGAGAAATCCGGGGGATACGTTGAAGAGGGGACGGGGAGTGGCTGGGGGTTTAAAAGCGCTAGAAGTCCATAGCGCATGACACGTATCCAGCAGGAGGAAGTTGAATCGGTTGATTTCATCGACGCCTAGTCCGAAGGCATCGTAGGGGGAGGCCGGCGGTTGACTGCCCCTACTTTGGGAGGTTCGATGCCGAGGCGGAGGTGCCGACTGGGCTACCAAGTCGAGTACAACACGGTACTCCGCAATGATACCGAGTAGGGCGGATACCGTGGCGGCTTGGCCGGAGAAGAAGAGGAGGTGCACGATGGGATAAGAAGGTAAGCTCAACAAGCCGACTGCCCGGAACTGTTGTGGAGCGGCAGCCAAGAGGCGATAAAAAGCGAGAATGGTAGTATGCACGGTCGGATGGCGGGGGTTGGCCAGGAGAGTTAGCAGACATAGTTTGTTGACGTAGGCGACGAATTCCACCAGGGTTAGGTGGGTATCCAGGTCCGCGGTGGTATCCGATTCTGCGGAGCCATCGGACAGGGTATTGGCAGGGATTGTCATGCGGCGGAAGTTGGTGGTTGGCCTTGACCCTGACTCTGAACCCGACGACTCTGAACCTGACTCCGACTCCGACTCTGACGCCGGCGCGGTAGCATCCAAATTGGCCCGAATTAACCAGCGTTTAAGTAGTTGGGTGTAAGTCTGTAGGAGCTGACACTGCCAGTCGCGGTCGGCCATTTTAAATAAACGGTGCAAAGGCTTGAGCAGCCAAATATAGAGCGACTCAAACGCCGTTAAGCGTATAAATGGGAGAAGGGCGAATAGCATACTCCGGTGGGCCTGGCCATCCCAGGTGCGTAGATAGCGGATCAGAAACCGTTCGACCACCGGCAATAATTCCTGCGTAATGTGGGCTACCCGGAGCAATCGCTGGAGCATCACGTCGAGTTCTAGCCCACTCTGGGTGGGGCGCCGATAGACATGTGGGGTGGGATGGGGTGCGGGCCAAAACACGGTTTCGTGGAGGTACTGTTCGAGCCAGTAGCTGAGGCGGGCCAGTAGCCGGGGGTCTGTCGTACAGGCGAGGAGGTGGGAGAGGAACGGGTGGTCCAGGGCCGCCACGGCCCGATCCGGCAGTTGGACCCGGTCAACGAGGCGGGCGAATTCGGCAAACGTAGTTAACCCGGCGAGGGCGGCCATGGTTGACTGGTGGTGGTAGGGGAGCGTCGTTTCGGAGGAGTTGGTACCGGCGGCGGGGTATTGGTGGGACATGGGTGGAAGAAGGGCCCGTTGGTTCGCTCGCCAGTGGTCCTTAAACGTGGCCACCATGGGTGGTGGACCGCCTCCCCTCGGGAGGAGGGCCCGCATGGGGTGGCTATCGGTATCTTCGTTGGCTGCTTCATTATGCCACCGTTGCTGGATCTGAAACGCCGTTTCCTGCCACCGCCGATCCACGAGTTTAAACCGCATCTTTTCCGGCGGTGGGGTCGGTAGATCCGTGGGTATGATGATATCAGACGGGGCGTAGATTCGATACAGGGAGAGCAAGAGCAGCAAATGGGGGTCATTGCCAACTTGGCCGACCAGGGTGAGTAGTTTGCGGACCCGGAAGGGCTTGGCTACGCGCTGGGTGGTGAGTGCTACGAGCAGCCGAGCGGCGTAGGGACGTAGCGTTTCGTAAGTCAGGTAGTGGAAAAACACGCCGTAGAGTTGGGCCAGTGCAGCGGGGTCGTCGACGAAGTCTTTGACCAGGACGACCCAGCGGAGGAGACGGGCGTGGATCGGATAGCACTGCGTCCGTGAAATGAAACCTAGGGTGCGTAGTACGGCTTCAATGGGCACGGAGTTCCGTGGGTAGAGTTGGTCGATGAGAAAGCGCGCAGTCGAAGCAGCTACATGAATAATAGTCATAACGATAGTAATAATAACCCATATTCATTGAAGGGTTCTTTTAGTCAATCATTAGTCGAATATCTGAAATGTCATCAGTAATAGCGTGGCTCTTATGTCCATTCGGCTTGATTAGCCACCGGCTGGGCCACGTTTGGGTAACGGGTCTAGGTATGGTGTGGTTTAATCGTAGCTTACCAGTATTGGGGTGGGTAATGAAGCCCAGAACGGTCAGGAGCTGGTCTTTCGACAAGCCCGTATGTTGGACCAACGCGGCGAATTTTTCGAGCTGAATCGTGGCCATTTTAGTATTACCAGTCGCGCTATAGGTAGGCAGGGCCTCTAGCATTTGGGTTAGCTGCACACTAAGGCCTGGGCCCAGCTCGGCTGGGGCTTGGGAGGCCAGAGAGGCAGTAGACAGCATGGTTGGTGGCTTTACCAAGTCCGCTTCACGGGTAAGGGAATGAAAGGATGGGCAATGTGAAGGTAGTACGGACCAAAGGTAAGGGAGGGTGCTGAAGGTTAGAACTAGATAGATTAGCAAGGTAATGCAGCAAGTGGGGGAGACTGGTGAAATGGCCTGGGCGCGAGGCTCTATTTTTTAAACTGGGCGGGCTAATAAGGAAAACAACGGAATTTGAACATCGCTTCATTACTTGGCTGGGCAAACTACTGTCCACACACAAGTCCTTGAAGTTAGAGGGGAGTGTGAACCACAAGCGAAGCCAAGTTGGCCGACAGGGTAGCCCGCCGAATCCTCTCTCCCCTTTTCTAACTGAGCAGTTCTCTAAATTCACTCTCATTTTTCGATTCCCTTCCCTAACGACGAGCTGAAGAAGGTGCTTCTTACAAGTCAATTCGATACATCTCCGTGTGCCCCATTCTTCATCTGTCTAATTGCCGGAACTGTGCTATTTTACTCGCCGACACCTCGGTTGATCCATTCACTCAGTGTGCCCCCTCCCCATCTGCCCACCCTGCCCGCTATTCCGTTATCATGGACGTGGATTCAACGACGCCCCCTTCCAACGAAGCCGTGAAGCCCTCCTCCACCCTTCAACCAAGTGAGTGTTTTGGTCTGAGTTTCGAAGTCACCCCCATCTCTAAATACACAGTGTCGATCGGCCTGAATGTCCTGGCTTAGGGCTCATTCAGTCATTCACCTAACCCATCCGCATGGATTTCTCCTACTTCCGCGTGCCCTGCCGGTGCCGCGCCATTCTTCATTAACCCCCCACTAACGTAGTCACTGTCCCTGGTTTATGCTTCCACCCGTCACTTTACAAACCCAACTATCCGATGATTTACCCCACCCCCAATAGTTATCAGCTACGTTCACGATGCTCGAACTACCAACGGTCTGCGGCAGCAAGACTATATTCGTTATCGGTAAGATACCTTTAGAGTAGCTCTGAACCGCCCTTAGCAAACCTAATCAATGGCTTTAACCAAATCGCTATCATGTATGTGTATTTTTTGGTCGCTTAGTCCGAATTTCCCGATGCTAATAATCCACTCTATTATATATTACCCGCTCCGCATCTCTTTGTATCACCAGGCGCTTCTGTACCAAACGCCTGCACTCGGTTCGCAAGTCCCTTCATTTGGCCGAGGTTTCGAAGAAGGCCACTGCCCCTCAGGCCATCACCGCCGATCATGTTTCGGATAACAGCCAGTAAGTAGTTCGGTGATTCCCCCCATAATATTATAGCAGCAATGGTTATCCTAGTCATTTTAACTATCAATAATTACAAAAGTAATAATCGAATGTCTCGAAATTCTTCATCGATTTGGCCAATCTGCCTTTAATTATTTGTATATTGAATCAGTCGTCCTGTTTGTAACTCTCTCTCTCACTCCTGTTATGTCATGGTCTTTACCTCTGATTTATCCAGATGCCTACTCACGCTACTACTAGAGGCTGAACGCGCCTGGAGTTATGCCCAAGAGCTGAAAGAATCGAGCAATGCCTCCGGAGAGCCTCGCCAGCGCTACCACCATCTACGGCGTCTCCGTAAGGCCATTTATTACGCCCAGGCTCTACTAAACGGCACTTCCCTTTTAGAACAAATGCCCACCCTTCGTCTCGAAGCCTACGCCTACTTCCTCAACCTTCACTCCCTAGTCCAGCTGGCCCAGGGCAACTGGTCCGTCGCCCTGGATATTTTAACCGTTACCCGGCACATTTTCATGCACCTCGGTCGATCGGCTGGGCCCCAGTACCTGGAACAGTGCCACTCTTTTATCGATGAGCTGGACCCCCAGATCCGTTACTGTGCCTATAAACTGCGCTTAGAAAACAGCGACGGGGACTGGGCCCGGTTCACCCGCGATTTCATCCAGTCGAAAGGGCAGGCCCTGTGGACTAGCCTGGACGAGCTTTGCTTCGTTCCTCTGGACCACCCGAGCATTACCACCATTTCATCCGCCGACTCCAATGCCCAGAATCTGCGAAATGTCCTGCAGGGCGAACCTAAAGCCGTCGAAGCGATGGAGACCGACACTGAGTCTACCGTGGGGTTCAACTGGTTTGGGGTCCAGTGTCCCCTTACCGGAGGGGCCAATATGAACAAAGCCCTGTTGGCTGCCATGTCGGCCACCGACAACCTGCTGACGACCCTTTCGTCGTCGACCACACGCCCCCTCTCTTCCGCTGATCTGCCCCTGTCCCAGACAACCCTTGGTGCCATCCTGGTGGACCTACTGGCCCCTCTGAGACTCCCTGGGTGTAGCTTGTCAGCATGGACGCAGGCGATGAAATTATGGGCTACTGCGGTGAAACTCGGTGAACGCGAGCTGAGCGAAGCCGAATCGGCCCGCCTGAAAGTGGCCTCCCAATCGGCTGACCGTCGCTTGGCGGACCTGCGGGCCGTTCTGGACTGGTCCCGTTTGGGACACGCATTGAGTTCCATTTACCTGGCCTGGACCCAAATCCACGCCCAATTAGTGGGGAGCCCGCAACCGAAAGGCGCTTTTGATATCCAACAAACGTTGGCCCTGCGGGTGCTCGACAACGCTGAGCTTTCGGTTAAGCGGCGTAATACCGCCCTGGCCCCCTTGGTCAACCAGTTTAACCAAATCATCGAGTCGCTGCAGGCTATCCTAGACCTCGCTCTGGTTGAAGGTGTTCCCGTGCTTGGTCGGACGGCCCGGGCCGTACTGTTACATACCCGTGCCCAACGAACCCTCCTGGTGGCGGGCTCCTACGATAATGCGGGGCAGTTCACCGAAGCGACCGCCCTCTACGACCGGGCGTTATCGTACTTGATTCAGTGTAAATCCCAACTGGGTGGCCGCCCCAATGCCAATGCCACTGCCACCACAACCCCGGCGGACTACCAACTCGGGTTCCAGGGCCTTACGTTCCGGTCGGCCGAGCATTCGCTGGACATTAGCCCGAATACCACCGACGCCCTCGTGGCCCAACTGGCCGTGATTGAACGCTTGCAGTCCGCCATTAACGCCCGTAAGGTCCAAACCCATGCCATGTGGTATCTTGCTGAAGGGGGAGACGCCCCCACGGAAGCCAAGGATGATTTGACCTATCAGTTCCGTCGGGCCCTGCGTTTGGATGAATCGCAACCCGCTGACCACGACCACGACAACGACCGTCAGCGTCAGCGCTCCCAGCCTATTCCCCTTATCGACGAACGGTCGAACGGCGAACTGGCCTTTATTCAGCCGACCGTACCGTCCTTTACTTCTCCGTCCAAATCGACTGACAAGGCCCCCCAACCCCCTACCGATGTTCCGTACCTGGTCGATTTCCCGCCCCGTTTCCAACCATTGGCCTATAAGCCCATGTTCTTTGACTTGGCGGGTAGCCATATTGACCTACCCATTGATTTGGTGAAGAAACGCGCCGGTAAAGAGGAAAGTGTGTTGGGGGGTATCAAGGGTTTATTAGGTAATTTCTGGGGCAGTGGCCGTCAGTAAAATATATATATATACCGAGGAGGGGGGGTATGAACGGGATTTATTGTTTAACGGTTTAAATGACTCGTTTGGTATTCTTTCTCCTCCTCCTTCTACTTTTCCTTCCATTTATATATTCATTCTACCATTTTCCCGACTATATATTGTCTATCAGTCTCGCTCTATAAAATTATTGTTCATTTCAGTTTCTTGCGTTAATTCTTATCATTAGAGGGTCAGCATCATCCATTCATGTTGCGACATTTTTCACTATATCTATTTCACTTTAAAATGATCTAACCATTTCTCCCTCAATATAATAGTCTTAAACTTTAACAGACGATTGTTATAGGTTGTATCGATACACCGGAGACTCACTCATAACCATAGCCAGGTAAGGCCTTGATTTGTTCTATGGGTCTTCACTCAAAATCATTCTGGATTGTAGAAGTAAAAATGGGTCGGAGTTATTTGTTTATGGCACGAAATATTAGCATCTAGCCAACCGCTCAATCAAGCATGTGGTTTGAATGTATCCCTCTATCTAACATGATATCAGTTACACGTGTGTTTGGGTTAGGTTAAAATAAGGGTTTAATTGGAGCATGATCCCCAGACTTTAATATGAAATCGAAGTGGTTGTTTCGAGAATAGCGAGCATACTTAAGAATTCGGAAGGACAATAAAGTGGTCGAGGCGGGGAGATAAGTCAAATGGGGTGTATGAATGGTGGTGGGAGGGGAGGGGGGAGAAGTAGATTAACTACGAACCAATGCCGGCCAATTCACGTTCCAATTCCGACGAGTCGATATCCATGTTGGAAGCCGCGTGAATATTTTGGGCGGGAACGGCCCCGGCAGCGATGCCGGCCTGCTCTTCGTAGCCCTGACCTGGACCGGCGGCGCTGTCCGGAGCGGGATCGGTGACTTGGGTGCGCACACTGGGCCGCCGTTGCACGGGAGGTCGCTGGGCGGCCTTGAAACCGGCGATTTCGCGGGCGATCATGTGTTTAATCTGGTCAATATCGTGGGCACTCTCGAACGAAAAGTCGAACATATGGTCGTGGGCGGGTTCATCCTCGGGTTCGTGGTAGGCTTCCAAGTACGGGTGCTGGAGGACCTCTTCGATGGTGATACGCCGGGCCGGATCGAACGCGAGTAATTTTTCGAGGAGGTCCAAAGCGGGGGCGGTGGCGTTGGGGTAGAGCTGGTGGAAGGGGAGTTTAGGGGTGAAGGGCAGGGAACGGATATACATTTGGGCCCGCTCGCTTCCGATACGGCGGAGTGTTTCGTCATCGGGGGTACCGAGGATACTGAGGATTTGGTTGAGTTGGTCCACATAATCCCGGCCTTTGAATAACGGCCGACCGCCCAACATTTCGGCAAAGATACAGCCCACCGACCAAATGTCAATGGCTTTGGTGTAGGATTGGAAGGACAGCATGATTTCCGGGGCCCGATACCACCGCGTGGCCACGTATTCGGTCATGAACCCAGCGTTACCCTCGACTGTATCGGCGTAGCCGCGGGCCAGGCCGAAATCGCAGATGCGCAACTCGCAGTCGGCGTTAACGAGCAGATTACCCGGTTTCATGTCCCGGTGCAGCACATTGGCGGAGTGGATGTATTTTAGGCCGCGGCAGATTTGGAAAATGAAGTACTGGAAATGGGCGTCGGTGAGTGGCTGGCCCGAACGAATAATCTGGTGCAAGTCAGCTTCCATTAGCTCCTGGATCATGTACACTTCGTTGAAGTGGTCCGGGTGGGAAATTTCCAGGTCAATGAGGGAAATGATGTTGTCGTGCCCGCTAAAATGACGCAGCAGTTTGATTTCCCGGAGACAGCGCTTGGCCAGAATTTCCTTATCCGAGATACGGGTCACCTTTTTGATGGCCACCAGTTTGCCGGTCATCATATCCTCGGCCTCGCTGGAACCGGGGGGAAGCATTCAATGAGGATAGTAAAAGGTGGGGTAACCATGGGTGAGTTGCAGGCGGAGGGGAGAGTTCAAGCATATAGTTTGCCTTGCAATTGTACGGTAGAGTTGTAGTAATACTACAGGGTGTACGGTATCCTCCTGTACAAGCTAATAGTAGGCCCGCCGGGATGAATGCCCAAGGGCGGTGGAGGAGGGTCGACTTACCAAACAAGGCCGTAGGCGCCCTGGCCGATATCACGTTTAAGACGATAGCGGCTGGCTATGGCCTGGGGCAGGTTGGTCATGAGAGAAGGGGGGTTCGAAGCCATGGTCGAGTGTAGGGACGGATCTGACAGGTACAGGGGGGAGTGAGAGTGGGTGAAATATAACGACCAGGTCAAATGCCAGGCTAGTAAGGGATGTTAAGGGAGCTTGTATTGACGGTTGTAAGCCTTATGGTTAAATGGGTATAAAAGAGAAGGACTTGGATGAGAGTTGGGAAGGAACGGGCAGTTGGTATAAAAGAGAAGGACTTGGATGGGAGCTGGGAAGGAACGGGCAGTTGGTATAAAAGAGAAGGACTTGGATGAGAGCTGGGAAGGAACGGGCAGTTGGTATAAACAGAGGGAGGGAAGGCAATGTGCAGGGGGGGGGCCTGGACAGATGGGCTTATGGAAACCTACAAAACTTCTCAGGGAAAAGGCCTGAGATGGGCCCAGGCGCACTACTGCCGGCTGGTGGTGTGGCATGTGCTTGGGCAGCTAGAGAGAGAACCCGCACGGGGCCCAGCGATAACCGTTGGGATTGTCCGCCGTATTGTTCCCTGCTATGCGCTGCTCCCGGCAACTAGGAACACTACGCTCGGCTATTGTGCAGCTTAGCTACGCTTGGTCCCAACAGCACCAACCCAGACAATACACCACACCCCCAATTGCACCTACTGACCCCAAACAATACAGTGCAGTATAAACTATTCATTTGCTGGCCAGACTTCATTTTATTCGGCCGCGACAACAATGGTCGGTGGTTGGTTTCGCAGGTCAACATATACTCTATTGTGCTTAAGGTCAGTGCTGCTGCTAATAAAATGATCAATATAACATCGCAAATCAACGTGCACGCTGGCGTGGAACGGAACGGAGTGAACCATGGCTGGCTTTGAAATGCACGGTATCTACGCTACATGCCCACCGCGACTCCTAGCGGACAATTCCGGGCCAAGTAAGAGGGGAGTATCAACTGCTATTTTTAATGAATTCCAACCGGAAGGGGGTATTGGTACTGGGTACTAGGCGAAAACCCCCCGGCGGAATCTCGAATTCCGACGCATGGTCTATAAATTAATCGCGTTCCATATACAATCAGGTAAAATTAAGGAGATTTGATTTCGCGGAGCCAACCTGCCTCTTAAATAGGTCGCCACAATAACGGTATGTTCCGCTTAGTTTATAATTGTTTGGACCGCTGTAGCGCTTGGTATATTCAAAATTGCCCGAGACATCCAACCCGAGGGTCGGAGAATACAAGACTGGCAATATCCTATAATTCAAAACCCCTGGCATTATTCTCAAAATAATATTTATCCGGGGCTTTTCTATCATAGCCCGGATTCCCGTCATGCCCGCTAGTAGCACATATCCTCCCGCGCATCGCTAAATTGCATCCCTATTTGTACTGGTTTGGCCAGTTACTTGATCGAACCATTTCGACCTCGCATTGGAGGAGGCCCAAGGTAGCTCTCGCTAGCAGAAAACATGGGATAGTATGTTCTACACCTTATCTCTCATAAGTCCTCGAAATAGAAGCTTGCTTATTATTTAAATGGTGCTTTGGTTAGATTTTTTTTAATGCCGGGTTTAGTTCTTTAAACACAGCCTAGAATGTTTCTAAAGAGTAAATTAGACAATTGTGCGACACATGGGTTATCAAGTAGGTTCAGACAGGCGTCGTTGCAAATGGGTAGGCTATAGCACATTGTGCCTCCAGATGAGACAGTAAAGTAATACAAAAAAAAAAGCGAGAGGATGGGGAGTAAAGAAACATAGAAAAGAAGTAGAATAAGAGTAACCGAAGCACTATTGAAGGAGAAAAAAGTGAGGCACTGTTAAATGCACACCAAACACACACAAAAAGGGCAAATGAGGCGATTATTGTTGATTACATTCGTTAGCATTGACAGGAGAGGGTTGACGATAGCTCCGCCGGCTAGTATTTTTGGAGTGTTCGCGCGTGGAGGACTTTAGGGTGGTAATCGGGAAATCAGCTGAAGCCGTCGACCGTCGGATAGTGGGGTCATGCGATACGCGGCGGGATAAATAGGCCATGGGGGGCTTTCGACCGCCGGCGGCATTTTCCGTAAATGATCCCCCGGAGGTGCGACGCGGAATACGGGTAGTTCCTAGGCCAATTAATGGGGAGGATGTCCCGCTGCCAGCGGTATTAGTACGGGGTGAAATAGTAGTATTCACGGTGGCGGGCGATTTCCCTTGGTCCCCCGGGGAAGTATTATTATTAGGTGGGGCCAACAGACCCGCAGCAGGGCCCGTGGAATCCCCTCCCGCGTGGGCGGTGGTCAATTGCAGAGTAGGCGGCCCTTTGATAGATTTGGAGTGGGTGGGGGTGGAATGGACCCCTAGGCCCACGCGGTGGGAAGGGGCAGGCGGGCGGTGTTGGAACGACCGGTAGGGTTTCCGTCCGACCGAAGACCGCGGTATTGACGGCGGTGAGGGGGGTGCCGGCGGTAATACGGTGGGGGGCGGGGGTGGCGACGCCATGGACATATCCATGGACATGGTCATGGAGAGGGACGAATACGAGGGGTCCGTGGGCCGTGGGGGCGGGGGTGGCGAAACGAATTTCGTGTGTGGGCGGTCCCGCGTACCGGAACCCAGGCGCAAGCGCGGTCGGGGGGAATTGGCGGGCGACGACGATTGGCTGCCAGTGGAGGAAGCGAGGGGGATTTCCACATCCCGGTAGGCGGCCCGCAGGGGACGCATGGGTAGGATTTCGGCGCGGTGGCCGGAAAAGACCCGGCGTTTGTCGCGGCGAGTGGCTAACCGCGGTCGGGTGGTCGCTAGTTGGGCCTTGAGTTTGGCCATTTGGACCGTGGCCATCGTCGGGGCGAACGAGCCGGAAGACGGGGGTGAGATGACTGGTGAACGCGAGAGTGGGGGCTTAAGTACCGGTAACCGGTCGTTCATCATCGGTGGACTGAGGCCCGGGTCCATGGGTGGTGGTGATAGAGACTTTCTGGCCAAAGCCAGCTGCAGTTTTTCCCCGGCTTCGTCGCACTCCGATTGGAGTTGTTGGAGCCGGGTCCGCAGGCCCCGGATTTCCTCGTCTTTTTGGTTCGCTACTTCTGCGCCCTTGGAACCGGGGGGTGTCGGGGCCGAGTCTAACCGGGTTTGCAGATCGTCATTTTCGCTAATTAACCGCTCCACCAGATTCTCAAGATGTTCAATTGTGGCGTTGGCCCGTTCGATTGCCGCTAGGGATTGCACCGAACCATCCACCTCCAAAGGACTGGCTACTCTACCAAAACCTATGACTGGGAATACCATCATTGAAGTGGACAGGTCATCATTGCAATTGTCGTCGGGCTGGCTGATGCTGACTTGGACGGCCTTATCGGCCAATTTTTCAAATCGTAGGGGAGAGCCACAGGGGGATCGCATATCATTCAACATCGACTCGCCGGTTTGGGCGGCCTGGTCGACCCATGTAAGACGCTGGGCCCGTTCCTCGGCGCGCAGATTCTCGAGCCATTCTACTTTTCGTTGCAGTTCCTGATTTTCCTCCCGGGTATGGTTGAGTAATTGTTCCAGCTGCTTTAACTGGGCCTCGTGGGCCGGTTGCTCAGCGGCCATGGTGGTGAGTCGGTCCAGGTGGTGTTTCATCCGTTTCTTTTGGTGTACGGCCAGGAAATGGGCCTTGACCAACCCGGTATGGCGCTGGGTAAGTAGCTCGTGTTTGGTTTGTAGACTACGGCACTTATCTTCCATCTCACCCAATAGGGATTGGGTATCGGCCGTTGGGTTACCGGGGGTTTCCCCACTGCTAGCATTTGTAGTAGATTCCCGGTTTTGCAACTCCTCGACTTGGGTAGTGAGGGCATGGATCGTTTCCTGGGCCTCGGCATAGGCGCGGCGGGTCTCTTCGGCATCCCGGAGTTCGTCCAGATAGCGGCTCTGCTCCTGTTGGGCGTCCGCGAGTTGTTCTTGGTATTCGAGACAGCGCTGCTCGAGTTCAGCCAATGTCCGGTGCTGTTCGCTAATATGTCGGGTCAAGTCGGCTTTAGTGGCTAAGGCGGTGGACAGCCCCTGCTGTAGTTCGTCCGTTCGGGTTTGCAGGGACTGCACGTCAGCGCCCTGCTGACTAAGTTGTTTAAGCGACTTGGCCAACTCGGTCTTTTCCCGGATGAGCCGCTGTTTACTATCGTCGAGATTCGCATTAAGATTGGTTAGCCGGTCAACCTCGGAAGCGGCGGTCCTGAGCTGTTGCTGCAGGTCGGTCCGTTCCCGATGGTGGGACCGGGTTTTGTCTTTGAGTTTAGTTTCCGCGTCCTCCAGTCGCTCCTGGAGAG
The DNA here is from genome assembly GCA_027576995.1 of Dimargaris cristalligena. Lineage (NCBI taxonomy): Eukaryota > Fungi > Kickxellomycota > Dimargaritomycetes > Dimargaritales > Dimargaritaceae > Dimargaris > Dimargaris cristalligena. The sequence continues at coordinate 37,797 of JANBQC010000152.1, forward strand.
AGGCGTTGCTCCGCTCAAGGTCGCTGATCAGGTCTTGTAGCAGGCCTATTCGCTCGCGCCCGGCCCGTTGGGATCCAGTGGGTGAGATATGCTTGGGGGTCGGCGGATCTGGGTTGGAGGTACCGAGTAGTCTCCGGACATCCACCTCCCGCTGGGTCACCTCATCGAATTCCTGTAGTAAGGCGCCGTGGTCCTTCAAAACCTTTTCGTAGGAGGCCTTGATTTCCTCGTTGGAACGTAACAGATTCTGGCCGATTTCAGCGGCCAGAACGATATCTAGTATTATCAATTGGGCCAGGAGCATTATTAAACGGTTGAATAAGTATGGAACCATGGGGGAAATAATCGGACTCGTTCGGGTATGTGATTTAAGAAAGAAAAAAAGGAGGGAGGGTTGATATCTGACCAGAACCTGTACGAAAAGGCGTTAGTATACTTACTTTCATCCTTCTTGCGTAATAGACGGTAGGCGTCCCGGAGTCGCCATTGTAACTCTAGTCCATTGAGCCGTTGGATAAACGGTGTGGCAATGGGGCTGTTAAAGGTCCCCGGTGGTGGGCCAGCGCGGAAAGGGCTTCCTCGACCGGGAGTGACGGTTAGCCGACGAGCGGGTGTAGTTGACCGGAATGGGGTACCGGTGCTGGTCGGTAAAACAGGTCGAGTCAGTGGGGTTGTGGAGCTAAGGGGATCAGTGGGAGCTGCCCCCGTCGTTTTGGTCGGAGTTTGAAGCATAGAACGTAAGGGATGGAATAGGGAATTGGAGGAGGTTTATAACAATGGGTATATATATATATATGCGGAGACCAACCGCTATTCAACGGGGTCTGTATTAGACCGAATGCGGGAAAGGTTGGTCAAAGTGCAAAAAGGAAGTACTGGGAAACGGGATAGTCGAAGGTATAATAAATGGGTAAGCGGTAATTAGTTGAGCGGAGTTGTCAGCCTCCAGTGGCCTGAGAAAGTGAAGCAATAAACAGGCAATAGTGGTTTGGAATAAACGAGCCAAGTGATGCTTGGTGTGAATGGGCTGGCTTCAAGAACCAGGCTGCATGTTGTATGAAGAATATAATATACAAAAAATAGCCCGGCGCTTAACCATGGATCTAATAGTGCATCAATAATTACCGGAATTCAGTTCTCAAAAAGGGCGACGCAAATCAATGAAAGGGATAATTGTTTTAATATTGCCTATATTGCGTTGCTCCGATGTCTCCAATACAAGGCACTGATTTCAGAATACACCCTAGGGGAAAATTAGCCCCAGTTGGCGGTTTACTGGGGGGGGGGACTAAATACTTTTCAAGGAGAGGGGATGCTCGCTGCCTCCCCCCCGTGTAAGTGTGGTGTTGTTTACACCATTTCTCCCCCATGTGGAAGAGATATCATTTCACTCTAGTCAAGGGGGATTGCCCAAAGAACTGTAGGTAGAGCACACCAGTGTAGGGCGGAAGTTCATTTGATAAAAAGCAAGCTCAATTTGAACAGTCTAAGTAAGTAAAATGGTGTGACTTAGTATGGAAATCCTTTATCTATCAAATAATAGTTCCAGAGCAGGCAATGCCATTAGTTTAGTATAACTGGAGGTGATCATAAAGGCCCCAAGGACCACTAGGCTATTTTAGCACGCTGAACCAACCCGGAAGGGGTAAATGTGGGTTGGGGCGTATAGTACCGAGCAACCTGCCAAATGAGCCAGTTGTTGATAAGGAAAAAGACCACGCCGGCACCCCAGAGGGCCAGATAAGTATTCTCCCCCCGGAATTCCAACAGAAAAGCGAATTGTAGCCAGAGAAGTTGGCCGACAATCCAGGCCCCCAGCCAGACAGCCCCCCGCCACAGAAACGAGGCCCGAACGGCCGGTAGGACCATGGGTAGCAGGGAGAAGTACCACATAAAATACTGGGACGTCACCACTTTGTTGTAGGCCACGAACGTAAAGATTTGCATAAACCCGCTGAAGAACAGGTCGTCAGCGTACAAGACACCAAGGAATAGGCTTAGGCCGAACTGGGGGATGAAGGCCAGGAGGGCACTGGCCAGTCCCTGGGGGGACTGCTGGTACATCAGGTAGATGGGGTAGAACCAGATGGAAAAATTGTGGCGGTGGTCCTTGCGCACAATATGGTACAGATACGTTTCGTGGAGAAATGGGAATCCGTACAGAGCGTACATGGCGGCATTGAGCAGGAAAAACACCGAAGCGCTTAGTAGGGCGAACTCAATCTGGTAGCGGTTAATGTATTTCCACCAGGTGGTGGCCGTGGGGTCAAGGCGGTGGCCTAGGTACGATGGATAGCAACGCAGGGCCACCATGAGGGGTAGGGCCAGGAGAATGGGGTAAATTTTAAAGTGAACCGATAAGCCGTACAAGAGGGCGGCACTCCGGTGGCAGCCCCGGCTGAGACAGTATAGCGTGAGAAGGACCAGAAATCCCATCAACGACTCCGCGTTGCCCCGGGTCGAAATATTGGCCACCATCGGGTTCCACAGCCATATGAGGGTGATGGGTAGTAAAGCGGGCGGAATCGAGGCCAGCGGGTTCCGGCGGTACCAGGCACGGGCCAGTGCGGACGGCGGGGCTTCGGCAGCGGGAAGTGGACGAGTGGCCACGACTTGGGCCATCAAATAGCCAACGGCCAGGTCCGCGGCCACGAAGATCAACTTGCCAAAGGCGGGGTGGAGGGTGACATTGGGAATGAGAAGCCAGGCCAGTAAAGGGGTGTAGCGGTAGGTGGACCGCTCGTATGGGCTTTGGCCCTGCCATACGAACCGGGCGGCATCGGTGAACACCCGGTAATCGACGTCTGTGTATTTGACCACAAAGTGCTCATCTTGCCACAGGCCATAGACGAGCAGCACAAGCCGCAATAACGCTGCGCTTAGGAGAAGCTGGCGTAAGGTCCACATGGGCCGACGCAATGGACAAAACAATCAAACTATAGAACTATAAATAACCCGTGATCGTAATAACAAATGCAAGCGGGACTCCGAATGGCTGAGGAGTAGGGGGTATATTCAGTAAAGCGATGCTTGCCGGAAGGCCCTATACCGACGGTGCTGGCTTGGGGCCTTCGTAAGGTGGCAGTAGTGGCATATTAAGTATCTCTTCAATCCAAGTGGGACGGGCGTTCCCGGACGTTGCGGCCACTCGCACACTTTTGCGTTGTACACCAAATACTCCTTAGTCTCTGCCACTTGGCTATGTTTATACTAACTGCCACTACTATTGTTTTTTTTTTCTTCCCCTACTTGTTCTTTCGTCTATGCTAATTTCGGCAGACGCTCATTCAATTGCTATTTTCTCCACCCCCTCCTTTCTTCCCAATACCTTATTTTCCGCATTCATTCGCCACCATGCCCTGGACCATCGAGACTCCTCTCGACAACACCACGGAGTTCACCCAGCCCACCCAAATCCTAGAAGAGTCACAACAGCCCGAACCCACGCCCTTCATTGCGACCAGCGAACGCGTCATTGGTAAACTCATTGCCAGTCGGGGAGGTGAGCCGTCCAAAGGTAAGCCTTACTATATATATATATATTTGGTAATATACCGCAGCAATAGCCCCCCTCCAGAAGCGCGTGCTCCCTGGTGTTTGTATTGATCGCAATTACTCAAACGGACTGTATTAAATAGCCCGTTTCCTGATAGGCAAACTGGTTTTCGTCGGCTGATCAAATCACTTCCCAAACGACCGAGCAGGCCGGCTTGCACTGGCCCAACTCTACCCCGCCTGTATTAATTAGCGCGGGAGGCGGACTGTGCTCCATCTATTTTCATTAAATATCCGCCTAACTCATGTTGCTCCGATCATTGTCCTCCCTCTCCCTCTGCCGTTTACCAACCTTTACTAGAGTTCACTCTCAAACTGGGCCAAGCCCTGGTCATTGGCCGCCACCGATCATGCGACGTTATTCTCAAAGGTGATTTCTGCTCCAACCTTCATTGTCGCATTTCAGCAAAGGCCACATTGGACGGTTCCGAAGACTTCGACGTGTCATGCGAGGATCTAAGTTCCAACGGCACTTATCTAAACCGCAAGAAGATCGGCCGGGGCAAGACGGTTCTCCTCAGCCACGGAGACACCCTCGAAATCCACAAGGGTAACTACTTCACCTTCTTACAGACTTACCGGCGACCGGGTCAGGACGCACTACTGCACCAGGACCAGGAGGTCGTGGATGCCAAGTACCAAATCACCGAGCGGATACTGGGCACAGGCACCTTTGCCCAGGTCAAACTGGCCATCTGCAAAACCACCGGCCAACGGCTGGCTGCCAAGATCATTGACCGCCAGCGCTTTGGCTCCATTTCGGTCAAGCAGCGCGGAACCGACTTTGTCCAAGAAATCAACATTATGCAGTCCATTACCCACCCCAACATCGTCCAAGTTACTGATGTCATCCGCACCCCCAAGTATCTCTATATCTTTATGCCCCTCCTAACCGGCGGTGACCTCTTTGAGTACATCATGCACCAGGAACGGCTACCCGAAGCCGAAGCCAAGTTCATTTGCTTCCAAATCCTACACGCCCTCAAATACCTCCACGAGCGTAACATTTCGCACCGCGATGTCAAACCGGAGAACGTCCTGCTCAAGACCAATTCACCCTACGCCCAGGTCATGCTCACTGATTTTGGTATGGCCCGCGTCGTAGGTAAGAAGTCGTTTATGCAAACCATGTGTGGAACCTTCCAGTACATTGCACCCGAGGTGATTGCCGTTAATAAGAGCCCCGAGGACACTGACGAATCCTGCCAGGGCTACAACAAAATGGTGGACTGTTGGAGCCTGGGTGTATTGCTTTATGCGGCCCTTTCCGGCACCTTGCCCTTTTCGAGTGACGATGACAATAACACCCTCCTGTTCCGCGAGATCCAAGCCGGTATTGTGACGTTCCCCTCCGTGTACTGGGGCGATATCAGCGAGGAGGCCCGTTCCATGGTCAAGTCTCTGTTGGTGGTCGATCCCCGGCGCCGGGCTACCGTACACGATGCCCTCAATCACCCGTGGATCCAGACTGATATCGAAACCCTTCAGCGCTTGCATCATAATTGCTTACTGCAGAGTGATCCCAGTCGGCCAGTAGCGGACGGGTGCACTGGGATCTCGGCCGCGGTTATTCCATCGTCACCCGTAACGACCTTCTCCCCCCCACCCATCTTTGACGCGGTCATTGAAGGCCGGGCCCTAGTTACCCCGGCTATATCCGCCGACGACTCGTCACCACCATCATCGACATCACCATCATCAACTGTAGCAGCTCCGCCGGTGAAGGTGGGGGTGGGGGTGGTGAAGAAGAAACCCCCGCAGGGTCCATTTCAGCCACGCTCAACTGCCACTACGACTACTAAAACTGTCACACCCGTGGTCAAATCGGTTCAGCATTCACCTACCCGTGAGCGACCCTCTCGCCAACGGCACCATCCGTACGCCCGCCCACGTAGTGCATCCAATTGCTAAGTTGGCGGTCTCGTTTTTTTTGGAGCCCTCTTCCTCCCTTCTTCTATATTATTACATACATATATTAGTCACTCACCCAGCACGCTTCATTGTTTCTCTTATAACCCACTTCGTCTTATTCGCTCGCAATAACAGTTTTTTTTACGGCGCACCCCTCATTCCAGATGTTACCAATATATATATTCCCCACTTGGCTCCGCTTCTTATAGTGAACGACTCTTACCTAAAAAATTTACGCATTTCTTATTTGCATTCCCGCATTTTTCAATGAGACTCTTCCCTGGTTATATAACCTTGCCTTCAATGGCGGAGCCGGGATGAGTATCATGAACTACACCGTGTTAATCCCAGTATCAATAAATTATAACATATTCATTACTGGGTCAGTATCGTAACTAGGGTTTATATTACGGAATGGCCGTACTGTAGTTTAGGAACCCTACTAAAATAATGTATGACTTGGTCGGGATTACTCTACCGTGGAGTAGCCAGTACCTACCTAAAGATTTCAACTGATCAGTGGTCCTTAAGGAACTTAGGGATATCGGGCTTGATGTTAGAGCTGGTTCAACGAACTGGGGAGCGTAGTGGTATTTTTATCGGCCATTAAAACAACCATGACAAGCGGCTTGCAAATCTTCTGCATAACTGGTTCACTGATCCATACCCAGATGAATGACAGATGACGGGCTTGGGTCTAATAATTATATTACCCTACCTGGACCCAAGAATGGCCAGATAGAAAAGTACTTTGATCTAAGAGCCGAACACTCGCCAGAAAGGATATGCCACAATTATGAATCCAAGAAATATGTGGTAAAATATGGGTGATTGTTGAAGGAATGCTCACCGAAGCAGGAGAGGCAGTGGGAATGAGTAGGTGTCTCTATAATATAATTCCCAATTGGTAGGATAAACAACTAGTTATTATTTGGCAATTTGGCAACTAGTATCAGCAATCTAAAAAAGCTCTTTGTGCAATATCTACAGCTCCATCCTAATAGCATCATAATGAATGATCATGCAACCTAGGTTTGAGCACGGCTAGACTCAAACTTGAGAATATTTCAATTATAACATCTAATATAATAGAATGAGGTAGTTTGTATAGGGATGACTAGTATTTAAATATTCAGCTGGTACATTAAAAAGCTTTTATCACTAGGGTACCCTAATTTCTAGTCAGTAGAAGATGTGTTAGGTTATTGGAAATCACAGAAGAATCTTCTGGATTATAGTGAGTAGTTATTAATAAGGGAAATACACTTTAGTACAGGCAGGGGAAAAAAAATATGTAAAATAAAATACCTATATTACCTGGGTTAACTACTCATAGTCTATTAAGAGTCCTGAGGTTAGGCTTCTAATAATAGATGGGGCTCAGGCTTAGCTAAGTAGGTCACTAGTATTAGGTAGGGGTATAGTGATAACTAATGAAGGCCTTAATGCAGGTATAGGTAAGGGATATGCAGTGGCTATACCTACTAGTTAGGTATAAGAAGGTAAGTATATATAGAGTTTATTAGAGGTAAACTGGGGGGTAAGAATAAGCTAAGGAATCTAACTGGTCCTAATGGGACCCAGTTATATATATACAGGGACAACTCTAGAGGGAGTTCTTAAGGTAAGGATACTACTAAGACTAAGATATAGGTAAATAGGCCAACCAGACAGCTGTTTGGATCTTGGGGACCTGATGGTAACCAGAAGAGTCTTTAGATCAGTAATTGGGTGATTAGTGTAAATAAGCAGAGTCTAGCTAGGGGGAGGGTTATATAATAAGGGATGATCCCATAGTACTGGGAATGACTATAAGAAAGCTAATATAGTATTATAAGGCCTAATATAGTTGGATACTAAGCTAGCTGGATTAAGGTGGATTAGACAATCTGATAACCTACAATATCTATTAAGGAATATTTAAATATATTATATATATGCACTATTACTGGGGAACATGGTTAAGTAAGAAGAACTGAGGTCCAGTACATCATTTGCATATTTAAGATATAAACTTATGTGGCCCAAATCATATAGCCCCATTTTACTGGAACTAGGCACTGTATAGGGGCTATTGTGATCAGTAAGTGATGGAATTACTGTTAGAAATACTATAGGAGTATCAATAAAATTGGAGAGATAGGGGAAAAAATAGCTAAAGGATGACAGACATCTCTGGATAGCTAGATTTGTTGATTATTTTAGTCTATGGGGGGTATTTTAAGTGATTAAAAATGAAAGAACATATAGTAACTAAATAAACTAGCATAGTTAGTCAGAAATAGGTAATATTAATAATATACCCCTTGGGACATGTGCTTTTCTGCAGGAAAAGGATGTACAGAAAAAGGTCAAGAATAGAATGAGATAAAATAATAAGGAATCCACTGAAAAATAGGTCGGACTTTTAATGCAAGAAAGAACAGTGGACTTTTAAATGTAAACCGCGAGTATAAAGAAATAGATAATATGGGAGTAGTTCAATTAGGCTGTATAAAGAAAAATCCATTTGGTGAGGTAAATACTACTGGTTGAAAATAAATATCCCACCGATTTTCCCATACGCATAACAGTTAAAACCTTATGCAACTGAGCTGAACTTCACCTATATTTTGTTGTTTTTTATTGCCTGCACGACAATTTATTGAACTAATTTCGATACATAATAGAGGGGGACCAGTAAACTGGTCGCAGAGATATGGCTAAAAGAGAAAACCCGCGCGCAGTAAAGGGAGAGTGCAGGCGTGGGGTAAGAGGTGAGGGTGGGAGAACCCCAACGAAAAAAGAGAAAAGATAAGGAGAAAAAGGGGGGCGGTCTGCAAGGCCGACCACCCTTATATTGAACTATTATCTTTGGGCAATAAAGGCAGGGTCCCCTCTAAAAGGGGGGACCCCGTCTCATTATGTATGCCACAGTAAAGGCGGTATTTTTTGTGGGAAAATGACGGGAATGATACCGTCATTGTATATCGCGGCATATTCCGCCCTCTGACAATGAGGACTGGCTATCCATAGTCCGGGGATAAGTTTCAACCTCCGGGTAGCACTATATTACCTCTGTTTAGCCAGTATTGTTTCACTATTCTTATATTTTGCCTCCCTACTGATTATCCCAACTCCGTTATTTGCCATATTGACATTATACCATTCAGCAATATCCACTAACGCCTTCCTTGTTCGATCTGTGCCAATACCCATCGCCCACCAGTCTTTTTAAATCCTAGCAATTTCGTACAATTATCACACAGATCATTGCCCAATTATTTGATATCCCCTTCTGAAGTCGACTATACTGTACATTGGTATCCGGAATTAATTTTATTTATAAATCGCTGTTTGTAGCCTTATTATGAACATCCCCAAAGCTTACTTTTTCTATGCATAGGAATTCCTGTGTTTACTATGATTCTCCCCTACGACAATGGTGACTGGAAAGGTAACTGCCGGCTGATCTTTGAATCAGTTCTCATACAATCCTTTAATCAATATTCAGGAATAATTCAAAGTCCCGGCTTGTTTGGCCAATTTCTTCCATTGGGATTGCTTGCATTTGCTATTCTCAAGCATCCCGTTAATGAACTAATCGACAAATAGGTGTACTCCTCCATTCTTATCTATTCTGGTAAACCAATTCAGGGTAGTGTTGATGTGGTATTAGGACCAAACTCCAATTGACAACCGGTAATGGGGAATGTAAGTTGGCCCCGTTCATTCTCGAGATGCGGAAATGGGGTTGAGAATTTTATATTTCGGGGACTAAACATGAATACAACCACCTTTAAGCTGTAATTTATTGCAAATAATAGTGCCGTAAAAATATATAAAGGTAAACATATCACGCCCAATAATAGACTCCTTAAAGTTGGAATCCAGGCGGTGCCTCGCCAACTATATCACCTGGTTCTACATTAATAGCAGGTACAACCCCAAATACAACGGGGTTAGTTGAAAGGTCATTGGGGATTTTTAGTTCAGGGGATTTAGTGTTAAACGGGTAGAATCGAACTGAGGCATCACCGTCAGTATCCAGGAAAACGGATAAGCCGTTCTCAAGGAAAAGGCTGACGCAACGTTGAGGAAAATCACCCTCCGATACCTTCAGCTGGTCGATGAGACGTTCCATACTAGGGGTGAGCCAATTTTTCAGGCAAAGAGTGCGTTTGATAATGCCGGCTTTAACGGCACAGTAGCCTAGAATATCTTGGGGCATACCCTCAAACTCGGGGTCCGAAAGGGCTTCGACGAGTGAGCGTCTTTTCTGAATTTCAGCGATTAAAATGGCTGTATTGATCAATGTCGGGAAAGAAATCCGCCCGGAGGGTATTGAGTCCATTGGGGGCATATTCATCCTTTCTTCTGAGCGCAAACCCCTACGCATTGTATTTTTGGAATTTTCTAAATTCGTGACTTTGATCACTTGGCCGATATCGATGATCCGTTGAAAGTCGCTGGTTTGCACCACTAGAGGACCGATCGCTTGGTTCAATGTATTTTTTAGGCTGCGTTTGATAAGCTCCGGCACTTTAAGTGCAACAATTTCGGGCATATGGTCAACTTCAGACCGGGCAATAAACCTGGTATTTAGGACGAATGTAAGAATAGCTAGGAAGTTGACGTAGCTTGACGGCACCCAGTGCTCCAACTGGCGATACATGGCTTCAGTAAAAGTATCACTAAACACGTACTTTATCATTGGGGCAAAATTGGCGGAATCGCCAGTTCGGATCTTACCCAGAATAGGGAAAAATGTATCAAACACTTCGGCGGAGCCTTCGTTAACCTTCAGAGTGTGGGCGCTTTTGTTGAGCCATTCGAGCTCCGGCTTGAAAGTCTGGATCGCTTCTTTAAAGATGGGGAGTTCGGCTCCGGGATGGTTCCACAATAGGCCACGAGTAATAGGATTCCCCAGCTTATCTAAGTGAAGGGAGAAAAGGGCTAAGTGGATGGATTGGACGACAATCGATCGGACAAGATTGCCAATGAGCGGACTAAAGTCCATAAATTTTTTATCAGCCTCGCTGTCACTGATATCCGAGCTGTAGTAACTGAGAGGGTTAGCTAAAAACTCGCTTTCAGCCTAATCGAAATTGTTTTTCGTAGTTTGAATAATTAAACAGTGTCATTACAATAGTCATACAAGTTAGTACTAGAGACTTGGTTTCTGCTGGCCTGTATACCATACGCGGGGAGTGACATGCTCTTAAAAAGAGTGGCCTACAGCCATATGCTTAGGAGGCTCAATAGCTGAATGAGCCTGAGGTTTGGATAATGATAAACCATATAATATAATTATATACTTACTATCATATTTAATCGTTTGGGTTTCTCCAGAATTTTGGCCCGCCATGCGTGGTTGACGTTCGCGGCCGCTACTTGATCAGGGAGTGGAAGGATTTCTAATACCCAAGTGCGGAGCTCTTTTGGCAGTTTTTCCGAGGGATCGAAGACAGGTTTGGCCGATACAGATAGGCTAAGGTGGACCAATGAAGCGCTCAAGAACAGAATGGGGCTTCTCATGGTAAGGGAGGTGAGCTTAGTGGTGGCAATATAAGGGACAGTGTAATAAACAATCAGCTAAAGCAAACTAGCGAAAAATTCATCCAAAATTAAAGATAGTAATGGGATGGGATGGAAAGTACCTTTATATATATGTTCATTTATGATAAAGGGGATGTGTATTATCCAGGCGAGGCTGTGAAAGCTGGGTACCACTTCAGTCCTGAATGAAAAAAACAACAAGAAATGAGCAAACTGGCGGCTTTCTATAACCCTGGGTGACTCGCCCAGGGCGGTAATACAATGACTAAGTTGTGCGACCTTTATTTGCCGAATGGACAAGACCCACCCCAACATTAAACCGTTTTCGAAGTATCAGAAAGTAATAGAAGTTGGGTATGGATGTATATTCTTTTACAAGCCACTATTTCCATAATTGGTACTACTATATAACAATAAGTCCGCCGTAGCAAGGCTAGGGCAGCAATGGGGGGCATCATGTGCAACCACTACTCGCAGCAGGAGGGTCAACTTAAACTGGGGCCGCCTTTCGCAGGGGTGTTTCCAGGTCTGTGAATCTATAATGCATAAGCCACGACAATTTTCAACTTGATCCCAACATCTTAATTGGTTCTACAGCGAAATTTCAATACAGACTAATCCCTGAGGGCGTCCTACAATATTGGTCGATGTTTGGGGGAAATGGGGTGTGTATATTCCAAAGAAACTTAAGCGACATGTTATTTCTTGATGAACCAAGCAGCACTAAGCACTCCCTAACAATAGCTGCCATGGTGGTTCCCAGATACCCAGTCCAGCTCAGTCATTGGCATCAACCCCACCAAATAGTGCCATACATTATGTCCAAACCGACTTGTTATTATGAGAGAAGTTCAACCAGGCTGTATAACGAAGAACCTGTTGGATAAGTCAAACACAACTGGTTGGTAATAAATATCCCGCATATTTTCACATTCTTATATCATTTAAATCTTTTACAATTGGGTCGTATGTCACCCATATAAAGTATTTAGCGCATCGGAATTTAGCTATTGAGGGATTATAGAGGTCGCTGGCCTTCAGGTTTGCTTTGTTTTTTACCAACGATAAACACCAAAGGCTTCTTTTTGCTGACTAAAAAAATGGGTCTGCCATGGCCGACTGAGTTTGAGTACCTATTTATTGATTTTTTCTTCTCTAAAATTTTACACAAGGTTGCTTGGTTGTTGCATGCAAACTAAAGAACAGCTTTGCCAATCATGGTGACAAAGTGACACCCTACCCCCCCCTTGCATTTATATTGTCTCAGTGTAGAATAATAGAGTACAGCTGTTGCAACGAAAGTTTCACAGCCTCTGCCCTTGGCACTTGAAAATAAAAAAATTGCATAAAAACTATAAGGGTTTTACTATAGACTAGTTGGTGGAATATGAGGAACGATGTACTTCAAAAAACTCAGGATGTTTGGACAAAAAGGGGGATAAACTAGTGTAACAGTTTAGGTCAAGTGGAACCTGTGGATCAACCAAGTTTCCAAAGGAGGGAAGAAGGATTTGACAAAATAACAAGACGCTGAGTTGGATGAGAAAGCTTTTAAAGTTATTTATTGGTTATTAAATCAAAACTTAAGGAGTCAAGATTATGTCATGTCTATTCATTATATACTACTCAGTTGGTTGTCTATTGGCTTGGGTGACTGCTGTTCACCACTTGCCCAGTGGAGGCGGATGTGAGGGGAGGGATGAGCTGGACAATTGCATTGGCCAGATGTCCTAGCCATTCTACAGTTGGGTGTTCTGCCTTGCCTCGGGGTTGCACTAGTCTCCAGTGTGATATATTATCCACTCTGCTGTGCTACCATTGGCATTCTTGGGTACCACTCTTGGCACCATCCTTCCCCATAAATCTACCTCTAGGCCATAGACCAGCTTGTTATTTCTTTACCTATATATATGTGTGTTGCCAACAATTTGAGGGACTCCATTGGCATGCCTTTGGGAGAGTTAGCAGGAGGGGGAACCTCTGATTTCTTTCCACTAGATGGCTCATCATATTTCGTCATGTAATGTGGAATGTTGGACTTTGCTGGGTTTGGGGGGGTTGAGACTGAGGTGGCCTTAGGGGAAGTTGCCACTGTGGCAAGGTGGAGTGTCCCCTTGATTGTCACAGCTACAAATTATTACTATTTGATGATTATATTTATATACAAGGTATGAAGCGGCTTTTTTGTCTGGTATATCCAGTTTTTTTCCCTTCCCTTTTAACCCATTCTTTCTACACAAATTTTTACTTTGATT
>JANBQC010000153.1:0-50996 GCA_027576995.1 Dimargaris cristalligena
TACCATAGTATATATTCTTAATCACCAGATTATAGTTCCAGTATGGCCTAGCCAACACTTCCAATAAATCATTCATTCATCATTAACCGGCTTGTGGCCTAAATCCGCCGAATGGAGCATCTTCGGGCTGCCGGCAGATATTTATATATATAGGGAATAACCCTTTTTCCAAACACTCCTTGGATAAAGAGACAACCGCCACCATCCCCGCCAATTTGATTGTAGTACCACTACCACTTGGTGGCATCCCTCTTCCTTGGCTGGCCGTTGACCCAGTCCATGGCATCACTTTGTGTCCACCTACCCTTCCTCCTTCCCCTCTTCCATTACCCGCACCTCTCTCCCACCCAACTCTCGCATTCCTCTTCCACTCCTTTGTACATTTCCATTCTCGTGTTCCACCCCCACCCCTACTCACACTCCCTTGGCCCGCATGGATTCCCAGCCCCCTAAGTACCTCCTCGCCACCGATGGCCGGGACCACATCAAAAAGGCCCTGTCCGTCAGCGACCCCAAACGCGTCATTAGCGACGTTCAACAGAAATTCGGCTTCCATAAGCCGCAGGTCGAAGCCGCCTATCCTATTCTCGACACCTCCGGCTGTTCACGTCGCTTGGTCCACACCAGTTGTCTGGACGCTCTCAAGAAGGCCATCATGGCCAAGATCGAGGCCGGCCTGACCAAGGAGCAGTAAGTTTTTTACTCCCATTGGGTTACCTAACTTCTCCATATATGATTTCTAGCTGGACGATAAAGGCACGGGCGCAATACATGGTCTGTTTGCCTCTCTTTGCGGCGATTCAAACGGGGGGTTGTTTACCGTATCTTAGCGATTATTATCGAAACGGCCGGAGACGCGGGCCACATCCACTGCTATCCCGAACCCCTCTGCGCAACCCAAGCTTAACCGACTATCTGTCCGTTGTATACGTTCCTCTCTTGGGAAATCAATTCAGGTTCGACAAGCTCCTGGAACAAACCCTGCCCTATCTACACATTCCACAGCTGCGGGACATTCCTCTACGGCTGCTAAAGTCCCAGCCCGAACGCATCACCCCCGATGCCACGCAGACTATTGTCAGCCTCCCCGAACTCTTCGACGTAAGACCAAACCTTCAAGTTTCCCCTTATTCTTGCTTGAATCTCCGAGCCTGTTGCAAACTCCCTCTTCGGCTATTCATTAACCACATATACATATCCCCTCGTTAACCACTCCCTCTCCCCCGTATACTTGTTTCTTAATACACTGCTGCGCATGGCCGATCCCCAGGTTTGTCCCGTTGAGGTGAAGCGGTATATGTGGACTACCGAGCCCAGCCTGTTCCACGCCTTTGTCACTCCCCTGCTTGAAGTTTATCGTAACGACCCTTCCCTTAAAACCCTGGGTCGGGAGTTGAGACCCACTGACGTACCCTCTATCATTCAACAAAGGTAAAGCCAGATCCATACCAGCAGGGCCCTATCCCTCAGCGCTTAATTATCGGATCCCCTTCAATGGGGGTCATCGTCATTAAATTACACCGTGCCCTCCATGTTCTAATCCCCGTTCTCCCTTATGTCGCCTCTCCGTTATCCCCCCAGACGAAACCACCCCAGTGTAGTAACCCTGGCTGGTGCTATTCACACCAACATTTCCCTCTACAACACTGTGCTGGGTGTGCTCCGCCAGGGGTTCGTACAAACCGGCGATAAAGCTTACTGTAATTTGCGCTTCGACCTGCTGATGAAAATGCACGAAAACGACATTCGCGAGGTAGGCCAATATTCCTCGCATCCATTACCTGAGAGGCCTTTTAGTCGGCCCGGTCGTTTCATGTTGTCTATTGGTGAATCGTTGGAGTATACCATGCTGGTTTTATTATATCCCCCTATCACAACTAATCAACTAACCGTCTGCCCAAATTGGTCTACTTCGCCACAATTACACCCCAGATTTACGACAAGGATCCCTGCTACCTCCTGGTCTGGTATCTGGACGCCTGCTTCCGCAACCAAGTCATGGATGAGCGGCGTGTCAACGACATTAAGAAATTCTTCAACACGGTGGATCAAAACGGTCCTGTGTATGGGTAAGTATGAGATTGCTTCACCTTTCTGCACGAGTATGTGTACCAATGTTAAGAGCAGGATTGAAAACATACTATTTAGCCCCACTAATCCCTATTTTTATCGAACCTCTATTTGGAGGCCCTTGTTTGCCGTCTTTGAATTCCCGTATATAGCGAAATCGGCATGATTCTCTATAGTGACTGCGTCTGCCAAACCTTTTCCCTTCAACTTCTGAGTATCCTAATCCAGGACGTGGCCAATTTTGTTAGTCCCAAGGTAAGTTTTAATGGGTATTGCCAAGGGCTAAGTGATACTATTTTTAGCGTCTGTTCTATTTATATGATTATCGGGGCTATTCGGAATTTACTCGAGGCTAGTGAATGCCCCGCCCCCCAATAATAATAATAATAGTATTCTACCCATTCACTTCTAAAAACCACCATCCCTCGTCCACGCTGACTTCTCTGCATACTTAAACCACCGTCGCTAATAATTTAATTCCAGGCCGACCAAAATCTCATCTGGGCAGCCACTATGGTCAAACTCGGTACTCGCGCCAAATTGATGATCGAAACGCGCGACTTTAAGGTCCATAAAATCGACAAAGAAATTATCCAGAATTTCATGGTGAATCTGTCCCAGATTATTGGCGCCAATCAAGCCCGTCTCAAAGAGGTATATCAAGCCCTTAGTAACGCCCTCGATCACGATGTCACTGGCCAATTCGACTATTGGTCAGACGAGGAAGCCGAGGAGATTATGCAGGAGTCCTACCGCTCTCAGGTGAATACCGTGGCCCTGATTGAGGAAATCAGCAAGTTGGTAGTTACCCATGAAATCGCCCTACAAATATTCGGGCAATACGTGCTGGACCGCCTACTCCGCCTGGACCTACATGCCCTCATGCAGGCCCTCCCCGTCTTCCAAGTCTACCTCAATAACGCCGTCTCCTCCACTTCCCTTTCGGGCTCACCACCGTCGACCCAAGCGGTGGATGCCTTCTACCAATCCTACGTTAGCTGCATCATATCCGAAATCCGCCCCTTGTATGCGGAAATCCTCAAACACAGCCGCCTCCACGAAGTCCTTATCACCGGATTTCTAATCGCCAGCGTACCGCAAAGTCGCTTCGCCTTTCTCCAGGTCCTGCGGCTGTGTCAGTTCTTGCAAACCCGCCTCCTATCGGCTCATTCCAACCTCAATGATTCCTTATCCGCCGAAAATCGCCTCGATGCTTTCCGGCTGTTGGCCGGCTGGGCGGATGCGGCTTGCACAGCGGCCACGGCAGCCATGCATACTCCGGGTGCGGCAGTATACACGGCGGAGCCGGACGCCGAACTCTTCGCGGCTTGCCAAACCCTGATTCAAAAATCACCGGCCGCCGCGGGCGCTTACCAAATTGTGCCCCGGCACTTTCCACGAATTAAGGAGTTTATGGACTCAGTGGCCCCGAAAAATTAATGAACTCCCCTCACTCCATCATCCCTTCTTCGTACATTTATGCTCACACCCCTCCAATGCCAGTTAATTCTTTGGAGAATATCTATGTGTTCAACTTACAACTTGCAAATAAAACCCAGTATTCTATTTTTATTTATTTTTATCGTGAACATCTCGAGCTTTAGCTAACCTGACTTTATAACACCGATTCTCCTTGGATGATGAGGATTGCAATATATTGCTTATATTAAAGACGTGTTTATAGATCGAATTACAATCGATTTTTGATAATCATGTTATTGTCGGTCCAACGAAAAAGTGGGAATCGACCGGTATTATATTCCTATTTAAATTAATATCCCATCGCAGACCTTTCTTAATGCGGGGCTTAGCCGTTAGCAAGCGCGTTTATTGAAAATCTCGGATATTTAACCAGTTACAAACACCTATAAAATGGAATGTAGTGATATGAGATCAATCCAACTTTAATAATCTCGTGTGTTGGGGGTAGACATTCTTGGATCACTCTCCACCCCCCCCCTCGCCCCAAAAATCATTCCCAAAATCCGTTCAAGCTAGGTCTGGTTCTCCAATATTTTCTGAGCGTCGAGGGATGATTCCCTCTAATAAAGTTCGATAATCACATTTTATGTAAAATAGAATCCATTATTTTCGTTTAAATGCCGGACATCCATTGACCAAAAGTTAGCCTTAATTTGGGAAAGAAGAGGCCGGTTGGTACATTGACAAAATCACGCTGGACTAGCGGCCACCGGATTTCGCCTTACTCTTGAGCATCTGGGCTTTCAGGCGTTTAATATGCTCCGGTTGATTCTAGGAACATGGTAAAAGTAAGAGAATACGATTATCCCAATAAAAACAAATATTAATATCGTGGCAATTTAGCATAGGCGCCAGGGACATACGTGAGCAATACCAACTCTGTAGAATAGAGTAGCTGATATATAGTAGATACTGGAGCTACTATTTCGAAAACGTCCACCGATCGAGAGAGATGGATGGAAAAACAAACAAACAAAACCCCCCAGTCCGTTGACAGGAAAAGTTATAGCGCACTTACCCGTCCAGCGCCTGCCAAATGCCGGATCTCCGGTGACGCAGTCGGCATAACATCGTAACTGGGAACCGTGTATCGGGGCACGCGCACCCGGGATTGCTGCGATGGTGTTAGGTCCTCGGCCCCATAGCTAGGTGGGAGAAAGGGGTCAGTAAAAGGTATTGAAAAATAGATGAGTGACATGCACTTCGGTGAAGCGGGGATACGCGCAACTCGTAGTTTGTATAGAGGGATGCTATATTTTTGTATTTTAAAACCCTGTCATGGATTCTGCCCAGTCATTAATCCGAGCCAGAGGGAATATGGTATATCTTAATAAGAAAACTTACTCTTCTTCGACCTGGCGTTTCTGCGATGGTCGCGGTCTAATGTTTGGTTAGGGAAGAGTAAAAAAAAAATGCCATTGGTAAAAAGTGTGGTTAATAATAAATAGTTAGCACCACGTCATCCCAATATCACATAGCACTCCCTCCATCTCGCTACCCTGCCATAACCATTGAAACTTAAAGATGATGAGTTAAATTATGAGGTGTACTAATGTTGGAGAGCCCTTGGGCAATGTTAGTGGTTGTGACTTACCCGCGATCGGCTACTCGGGCCGTTTGCCGTAAGGACCGATCCTTATAGTCAGCGCTACGCTGGATTAAGGGCCGAATCCATTTGGATACGAGTTCTTCGGCAATCTTCTGGATTTTAGGATCAACTCGGGCGCATTTGGCATAGAATTGGACCAATTTACCGATACCACTTTCGCGGAGGTGGGGGGTTTGGATGGGAAGCTATTTGGCATATCCAATATTTACATATGTATATAGATAGATATACAGATGGCATAAATGTTTTAAATTCGACGCCGTGATGAACACTATATGGTATTGGAGTGAAAGGGTGGTATACTATAGATTTGGTAGCGCCAAGACAGCCTGATCCACGTTTTATAAGAGGAGATTAGCGAAGGCAAGTCACGTTACTATACGCAATTGGGTTCAGTATGGTATGTCACTCAGTTTACCTTTTGGAGAAAGTCGAACAATTCAATTTGGATATCCAACGCCGGCAGCGAACCGTCATCTAGGGGTTCGAGCCATAGCCGAACCGAATCGAGCAGATTGTTTTCTAACATTAAATCATAGAGCGCCACTCTGTTGATTACAGTGTGGGGTTTTAGAGAGGTAGTGTGCACAAAAATGGGGTCAGAATAGATATACTTGTCATTAATTTCGAGAGTAATATTGTAAATAAGAAGCTCGCTAGATAGGGAGGGAGGGAGGTAAGTAAAGGGTGGGGTTAATCGGATCAGTGCTTAACCACAAGGCCGACAAGAATGTAATTTACTACTGGAGCCATACAAGATGCCACTTACTTTCGGATTTGTTCGGTCACGATTGGCAGCAGCTTAATCTTCGCAATGGCTGGTTTACGCTGACTATTGTACATGCGGTCTAAATCGGCCACTTCACCCATTCGTTGTCTTAATCTAGTGAGGATTTCGTCAGTCTCGGCTTCCAGATCCTTAAATCGGCAAAGTCGCGTAAGAGGTACGAAAGTGTATAGCAGTCGATTGGGTCAATAATAGCGGATGTTGGTGGTTCAAGCGGTATTATTTGCGGGGGTGATAAAAGGGCGATGGTGAATTAGCAGTAAAGGAAGTAGTTTCCAAGATATATATATACAGCAGAAAGTACTGCAGTCGCGAAATTGGTTGAAGCCTACTACTTACCACATCATCTTTCTTACGACTACGACCAGATCCGCTCTTAAGAGCCTTTTCGAAGTCGAGGCGAACCTGTTTGATGGCCGCTATTCTCAGGGATCAAATGGATAGTTACGGGATATAAATTACAGCGGAAACGATTTAGTTCTAGTTAAAGGGTGGCCTATGGGGTTATCGGAGCGAGGGGGGAAACAAGTAACAAACTTTCGGCTTCAAGCGAATTCCCACTTTGGGATGAATGGTGAACGAGGAGAGAGGTCGGGGTCTCTTACCTTGAGTAGGGGTCAGGGTTTCCTCCTCCGCTGGCGCTTCAACGGGCGGCTCGTACTCCTGAGTCCTACGTCTGGCGGGTTTTTGATGGTATCTAAACATAGATAAAGGAATAAAGCCAAAGCGACATTAATAACTGTATGTAGCATATAATAGGCACGGATTGAGAATAAAAAATATGCTACTGCCACCACTTACTCTTGGCCTGGTGACTGCCGTCGATCGGTGGGGTTCGATTGAGCCGGTCGGGGGGTGCTACTCGATTCACCATCAGTCGATGAAACACGTTTACGGAAACTAGGCAGTCTGACTCTTTCTTCGGGCTCATCGGCAACGGCAACTGAGGCCGCGGCAGCAGCAGCCTTGAATTCTACGACGTTGAAATAATGGATAATACCAAGCCAATAAGTGAAACAATGTATGTATCCGCTAAGTTAGATTACAATTATGGAAAAGGATTTAAAGGATTTCATTAGACCTTGAAAATCACTCGTAGTTGTACGAAGATTATTATATTGAGCTTTCAATCAATATAAATAAAATTGATGCCGCTTTATCGGCGGCGGTAAAATAAGGCCCCGAGAGAGATTCTGCCTACGAGTATCCCAGTCCAAGACCAGGGAGATACCATCCGCCTAGTAATTATATAAAAGACAACATTGGTCGAGAGCATAAGGCTACGACGTTATATACATATATTAGCGGATTATTTAAACACGTACCATCCTCGCTTAATTCGCCTAGGTCATTGAGAGCAGCCTCGTCCCCGCCTGGACCGCCAAAGAGATCCTCGTTCAAGGTCTAAATGTAGTTTAAAAAGAGGGAAGCGTACGGGACAGCTATATGAGAGAATTGTTAGTACCATACGCCCCGAACGAGAATGCGTGGCGTGACCCGGAATACGATATACTTTAGAGGGAGCAGTTCGAATGGAGAAGGCCTCGAGAGATCCAAAAGAGGGGGGCGGTGGGTTCCCAGTACAGGAATGCCGCCAGCCCATCATGCTGGAATTGGAGGACGCGCCTAGCCCCTCTATGAGTGACATCGTGTCCTTTAGAACCGCCACTGTAACTTACAGGCGTGGAATTCTCTTGCGGATGGGACATGGAGGGTGGTAAATGTCGGAAGATAAGTAGGGAGTTACGGTAAGACAGATACACAATTATAAGAACTAATGAGGATGAAAAGGCAATGAAAAATCAATGGAAATGGAAATGAGCAACAAAGGGAAGCGAGGGAGCGAACCTTCTCGGCAAATGAGACCAAAATTTAAGATGGGAGTAGTTCAACCCAGCTATAAAGGGTATACTCCTCAAGAGTTAGTTGGCCTATTCCAGTTACATAGATTTACCAATAGCAGTGATATATCCATCCTCCCCTCTTGCTACATCAACGGGAACTAGAAGGGTTTAGTACAGTGGCTCGAAAAAAGTATTCTTGCAGTAGTCACTTTCAAACCCCCCATGTCTGGTTGTTGAAAATAGTACTAAATACATGGTTTTGGCTGGTATATACTAGAGACATTGGAGTTTCCCCGGGTGGTAACCATTTACTTCTACCTCCCTTGGATACCGAGTAGTTGCTTTGTAAATTTAAAAGTGCAAAATATTAATACATTTATTCGAGCCACTGTGCCGAACACGGTTAGTTTACCCCGAATCCAGTTGATCCCACACGATTTCAGTCCTCTTCTTCGTTTGCCACCATTCAGAGCGTAATAGCCTCTCCTGCGGGGTCTAACGTACCCACTCACTTATGCTGGCTCCCCCTCGCCAAAATGGCCGTGGTCAACACTCGGCCCACCCTTCCTCCTTTTAGGACATATTATCATATATCACAGCCAACTGCGTCCCAGCACAGTCCGATATTGAGGCCGTTTTGATTTGATCCTGCCTGGGAATGTTTAATAGATTTAACTCATCATCATAAATAGCCGAAATAGGATTGCAATAAGGCAGTGTCCGTGTAAAATGGGACTGGGTAGAATAGGTAGGAGTGTGATGCGTTTTTTAGGGGATACTCTCCCACTCTGTTCCCGGTTCGACTTGCACGTTGGAGAACAACCGCAACCGTCACCAATAATGAATTGGTCCCCAGAAGGATAGTAAGATGTCCCCCCTTCGCAGTTCGCATACCCGGAAGAATAAAAAACAATAAACCAGGGGACCACATCGCTTAGTTCCCTTTTCTTCCTGCATCTTGTAGGATTGCGGCTGTCGCTTTCCCTTTTTGGTCTCTGCCACCGTAAATATAAATAATAAATGAATTAAACCGTATCCTCAGCCATGGCATCAGTGCCGGTAGGACTTGTCACCACGGGGGTCTGTAGATCGATGGTAACGGCCGTCGGTGGGATCAGCGATTTAGCATTGGCCACCGTCGTCATATTGGGGGCATAAAGGTTGTTAAACTCGGGGTAAAAGTCCGCGGTAGGAAGCAGATCCTCGCCCATACCACCGGCCGTGGCGTTCACCGAAGCGACAAAGGCATTGCCTAGTACGCCCGGGGTCGCAGAAGCAGCGGCAGCAGCGGCAATCGCCGTATCGGTCGTGGGGGGATTGTAACTGTAGTTGTAAGTTTGTTCATGCAGATACCACAGGCCTGCCCGGGAGATACACCCGGCGGGTATGGGGTCCTGGGCGTCCGTGCCCGGCGGACAGAGACTGAACGTAATGGAGATGTCGTAACTCCGCTTGTCGTTGACCCGGCAGTGCATGCGGCCCACCAGTACTTGCTGTGCGTTGACCGCCAACGGTTCCTTCAGCACAAAACGAACCTGCTGCCAGTGGGTCCGGGCGGCATCGGGACTAGTTGACATCATGACGGTGGTGGACTGGGAGGCCCGGGGGTTAGTGGCCGCAAAGGGCTGGAAATTGAGGTCGAACCACCCGGCCACCCCGTGCACGATTCCGGTATACCGGCAGGTCCAGGCGAACGGAACGGTAAAGTCCTTCAGTTCGTCGACCGTGACCGTGGAAAAATCGACGGTATAGCCGTGCGGGGCGGGGCTCGCCAAGAGCGAGCGGGGGTCAAAGTAACCCACCACGGGCATGCGGAAGTATTCGTCCAGAGCGGTCCCGAACAGTGGGTTCAGATCAACCCCGTAAAAACTCGGCTGTTCCCAGAACCGCACCTTGGCCATGGTTTCGGTCCACAGGACACTGTCCGTGAAGGGCGCCAAATGGATCGTCCCGTGCGACGGTAAAATCACCCCACCGGGTTTGAGGTACCGGTCGCGCGCTAGAACAAAGGATTCCAGCATCCGTTCGTGCACCAGCAGCACCCCAATGGGCTCAGAAATGATCACGTCCACCTGCGGAATGCGAATGCGGGAGTCTTCCATTTTGGCGTTAATCACCTCCACTTTGTTGTGCAGCCAGGGGTTGCGGGGTTGGGCGTTGCGACGGGGGTCGGCCGCCTCGAGTATGGTACGGATGTTTTGGGCCATGTCCGATGCTTCGACAGCGTATACTTTAGCGGCTCCCGCCTGGACGGCAAAATACGAGAGAATACCCGATCCGGCACCTACATCAAGGACTTTCTGTTCACGGAATACGGCGGCGCTGTTCTGCAAGATGGCCTCCTGGTAGGTAGCGGTACGTACGTAGTCCTGTAGCATATTTTGCTGGATTTATTTTTATATCCAAAAAGAGTAATATCGGAGGGTTCGGCAGATGGGACGGCCATTAAGGGGGGCCGCATAGGGTTATATAGATTAGCAAATATTTCCTAGGGGTGGCATATTAATCCATAATGATCGTAAACGAACGTATTCAAACGTTGGCGCTGGGGTTTGACATAACAAGAGCACGACTGTCCAAACTTCGGGACGAGCAACCGAGTACGCCCTTTCCCCCGCACAGCCCAAGCCCACCTGGACTTCAATCTTCCGATTGGGCCCAGTGTCCGGCAATCCACCCAGGGATGAGCCTCCATTTCGCCAACTGTGTCCACATGGAAAATGTAGGACCTACCTGATGCTGAAGCTGGCCGTAGTACTGAAAGTAGGTGGGGTCCCGGGGATTTTCCAAATCGTCTTCCTCAGCCACGATGGGATCCTGCTTCGAATCCTTCGCCTGGGCCGGAGAGGGGGAGGTGGGGTTTGCCGCGCCGGTCATCTTTTAGTGTTAATCGAAAGTATGAAAAAAACCGACTGGGGTGAAATGTAAAGTAGCGATAGACTATATATGAGAGAGGTTCGACCCGGCTATTTGGGGTATGTTTCCTAAGAGTTCGTTGGCCTACTCAAGTCAGATGCAGCAATAGGAGAGGACGGTTATGTCAGTATTGGTAGAATCGTGGCAATGAGGACTAAAGGGAATAAGTATATTATTGGTATGTTGCTAGTGTAGCCCTCAGAGGAGACAGACAGCTCCAAGTTTGGATGATCCCTTATCCCGGCCAATGAAAATTCACCACTCAACTCCCTTGCCAAAAAGATTTCCACTGAGCAAGCAGCGAACAATAGTCATTTTGGCCAGACGGCAGAGCTACAAAGGATACAAAAGGAGTAATTTTCTATGTACTTGAAATGTCCTCATGTTTAAATGTGCTTAGTATAGTTCTTGAAAGTTTAAACCAACTACGTTCATCTAATTCTGTCGTACCGAGGCCCAGTGGTCCGGTAGGGTCGG
The DNA here is from genome assembly GCA_027576995.1 of Dimargaris cristalligena. Classification (NCBI taxonomy): domain Eukaryota; kingdom Fungi; phylum Kickxellomycota; class Dimargaritomycetes; order Dimargaritales; family Dimargaritaceae; genus Dimargaris; species Dimargaris cristalligena. Next base: position 11,186 of record JANBQC010000153.1, read on the forward strand.
CCATTACGCCATTGGGTTGGGAAGCCGGGGGTTCTCGACGGTGAATTCGAGCGCACCTCAGATCCAACGAGGGGCTTAAGGGACAGAACGGTATGGATTTTACGTTGTTTTTTATGAGAAAAAACAATTTGATGAAATGGGCGCAATAGTCGATACTATAGACCCAATATATGTGAAATAATCAATAATAAACGACCGGGTCGAAGCGAACAGCGGGTTACTTTGGACTTCACCTACGACTGGCAATTGCGGTTTCTAGGTTTGCCGGGACAGTGAGGTTTATATAGAAGAAGAAATAAATAGTGAATAGAAAACGCCGGATACTCGGAATTGTGACATCGCTAACTGTGCTTGGTGAGGTGACATCGGATGGAACTGTTGAATGAGATGCTACCGTTGGCATTGATGAGTGGTAAATGAGGCAACAGTCGCCTCGCTTGATGGAACAATCAGATATTGAACTGTGAATAGTAATTCTCAGATAGAATAATCGAATGGCTAGATTTATCAATACTTTTCGATAAAATAGTAGAATATTCCAAGGAAGCTGATAAAATATGGCACGCCCACCAACTAGCCTTAATCTGGCCTGGTAAGACTGACATATCTTATTAGGTCTTATCTTGCCATATTGCTTTTCCTATAGTAACACCCGGTACCATGGGGTTACTGTTCGTCATTTCCCCCTGACCGCTGGTACCAGTTGCCACCACACACTCCGGTGCTGATCTAAAGACTCTTCTGATCATCATTAGAGTCTTCCGGATACCAGCAGCCCCAGCCGGCCCGTTTATCTATCCGAGGTTATTATAAGTAGCTCCCTTGGAACCCTCTCTCTGGAGTCGTCCCTGCGTATATAAAAGGGGTTGCGGCCGGGACCTGTTAGTTCATTAGTTTATATTTCCACCCTATTCACCCAATAAGCTACATCTACTCATACCCACTCCCCAGTAAGTGTGTATACCTGTATGATCCCTTGTTTTTGTACGCTTACCTCTATTTACTAACTGTGTGCGCTCAGACCCCTGCTCCCCTTCCGTTAGTACTAGAAACCCACTCCGAGTACTATTGACAAAGAGTGATTAACCCGGGCAGCAATTTTTATTCAAATAATAAAAGGGAAGCAGGGGTAAAAGCGGGCACTTTAAAGGCACAATAGCACGGTGCTTTATAAAGGTCTACTACACTATTGGGGACGGGCGAGACTCACCATAAATACCCCTAGGGGCACATAGGAGCCTCGTAAAAAATGAAATAACAAAGCCAGTTGAAGCTTTCGGGGTTGTCAATTCGCATAATAGAAGGTGTAATAACGATTAAACGGGCCTGTAACGTTGAATGTAGATTTTACTCGATAGACGCGAGCTCCACTTCGAAGATAAGCTTGGAATTCGGTGGGATCCTATATAATTTAATTATTGGGTGTAATGTGAATTGCATTTAGTGGGGGAAACATATTCATCATATAGATTAGTAGATAGCCTAGAGGTGCGTAGTGCCCGATAGGAGGATGTGAAACTTATAGACACGGCCCCTTCAGTATCGGCAATGCGGAATTCAAGAGGGTAACGTCATCCCAGAGAGAGGTATCCCCCCAAACGATATACAATAGTAGTGGTACTTACCCTGCTTCGGGCATGCCTTTTTTGCCGTAGGCCCATTCCGGTTCGATGGTGAGTTCGGCCTTTTCACCCACGGACATGGTTAGGAGTGCCTCGTCCCATCCACGAATAACTTTACCAACACCGGCTAAGTAATATATATAAATATATAGATTCAAGGTCGCCAAGGGAGGTTGCCATGAGTTAGATGGTAATATTTAACTGATGATGGGGTGTATGTGTTAGAGTCAACTAGGAGTCGGTGGATACGAAATCACCCATCCTTGATCCATGCAATACACCATCATGATCTACCATAACTTGGTGTGTATCATTGTATGACTTGCCTTTGAATTTAAGGGCAACTCCCTTCTTGCGGCCCTTGGGAATATTACTGTCAAATTGTTTGCCGTTCTCCAGTTTTCCGGTGTACCTATTATGCCCCGACGAATTATAAATAAATATTAGAAGTATATACCATCGTATTAGATCGACTTCGAAAGGTGATGTGGTCACATCCAATCCCGATAGGGTGAATCGGGGGTTATATAGTATACATGTCCATAAATGAATCCCAGCATTATTCGTTACACTTACCAACACGACACAGTGTCACCCTTCTTGGGGATGGAGGTTTTGTTGCCCTTTTTGATCACCACTTTCTTGTACTTAGGCGGGCCCTCGGGCGCGTCAGAAACAGAGGTCTCAGCAGTTGTAGTGCCCTCCTGATCCGTATTTCCAGGGGTATATTCATTGATGGGGACCTCATCAGGTTGACTTCATCACGGTGGTATAGATAGGGTGCGTTATGCATTGGGTGAATAAGGTGGCGTTCTACCTAGTAATGATTAACCATGAATATGTATATGCGTGAAGGGATATCGGATCGGGAGTGCATATCCGCTCTACGGAGTAGTAGAATGGCTGAAGTAATTGCTATAATATACAGATCACCAAAATGAAACATTCCCAAGTAAGATCGTCATTACATTGTAACACCTACCGGAAGCTCTGGGTGGCGAAGAGTTCGTTGTAAAACTCCACGAGCGGCTCTTTCTTGAAAGTCTTGGCCAAATTCACGATCTTACCCTTTAACCGGTGGGCTAAAAGAAACTATTGGTGATTGGGACAAAATTACAAGGACAGGGCGTAAGAATACAAATCAAGTATGAATAGAGTGTCGAATTTATACCCAGTCATCGGGGATATTCGGGATAAAACCCGAAGCCACCCTGAAAAGGCAGTCGGTGCAATCAAGGTAGGGTAGAGAATAGGCTACTGTTGCACACGCAGTCCACCATTAGAAAGGGAGGAAACTATGACTTACCTCGTTGTTGGCATTCTCATGAAGAAAGGTGAGGAGAGCCTTTTTGGATACTTCGTCGGTGGCCAATTTGGCCTCGGTCCAGGGGGGAGAGACTGACATGTCGGAGAGGAGTTCGGATGGAGGTAGCCGTAGAAATGGGTAATAGTGGGTAGCAGCAAAGAATAAATGACAGCGACTTATCGAGATACGACTAAGGGTGGTTCGGATTGGAAATGGCCGGATAATGTAACAAAAGGCAAGGGCATCCCAACCACGCTGAATATTTGTCGTCAATAGGCCTCGGCTAGGAAAAAGCTGGATACTAAATCGGTAGTTTGGTCTCATTTTCTTAATTGTCCCAAAATATATCCCAAATAGAGCAGGCTTTAGTAGAAACATGGCTGCTATTCACCCATAAGGATGCTAAAGTGGGATGGGCTTGGTTGGTATTAGTTGGCCTACTTTTAAGTAATAAATTTACAATCCGCCTAGAATGGGGGCGCCCAAATGATTTAATTTTAAGGGCATAAGCTTGACGACAACCCAAACCAACTTATATGGCCCGCTGTTTATTTTTCAGGGTTAATGGCCAAGCTATTGGGCCCAGATCCCAAAAGCGATCTGTATGGATGGGATTTCCCGTCCATATTACCTACAGTATGACGAGCGAGGAGGGGACAAGCCATTCTTCTGCCTTGGCCATGTCAACCACTGTGGTTATATAGTCAGTATCGTAACACCTGCTAGCTTTGTGATACTCAACCGATGCCCATTGATCAAAATAATATGATTATTCCACTGTTATTGCCCTAGAAAGCTCTTTATTATTGGATATTCCAGTTTTCTTGGCACATAGGCAAACTAGTGGATTATAGTTACTTTATAAAACGAGGCAGAACTACCCCCCTGTATATCCAGGTATCATTGTTGGCCATTTTGCTTTAATCAGTCCAATCTTTTACAACCACTTACATTGTCTTTTTCATCCATCTATTTAATTACCAGTGCTTCAGTACTTGAGTTTTAAACATTGGTTATTGGAAAATGTTAGTTAACAACCACACTCTGTTGTCACTGTGTCTATGGCTGACTGCCCACTCCGTCGCTTCTTCACTACAAACCTCTTCCCCCAGCCCAACCACAACCCCCCAGCCGACTATAGAAACACTATATACACAACTTGAGACTCGTTCGATTCAAGACCTACCCCCCGAAATCATTAATGAAGTGCTTAACCGCCTGTCTGTCAGCGACGTATTCCACTATGGTCTATCCCACCGCATGGGCTGGTCCTATGCCGCCGCGACCCCAAAACTCAAACCTATATTGAAAGTAAGTATAACTGTAACATTGTTTATAATAAATTAACATAGGAGCTATACCTAATGGGGTAGCATCGGATAACAGTGCTAACCCAAGTTTCCATATAGCTCCAATTACGTCAAATAAGTGCACATTTCTAACGAATATAAATAATATTTATTTATACATGGTAAAATTTACTCGCGCCGGCAAACTAACAGCGCCAGTCGGATTGGGCCAAAATTGATCAAGCCATGACATTTTCCTGGGATAGTTCCACTCTAATATTGGCCGTTCAAACGTTATTGGCACAGGAATATAATACCGCCCTAATGTACGAAGTTTACCAACACCTCAAGCAAATGGGGATCGGTTGGGAGGGGAGACGTTTGCAAAGTAACAGGCTAACTTCAGATGCTACCACACGGGGGGATCAGTTACTAACTGCCTCCCCCGATTTACTAACTGTACTGGCCGAGGTCAAAGACGACTGGGGCTACCTTTGCTACAACCAACTCCCCGCCCATCAGCAGTATTTGGCCTTTCCGCTAGTGTTTATGGCCCTCCAGGGTCAGGTGGAACTAGTAACACAGCTTCTTTTCCGTATGACCAAAGGCTACGTGGATGCCGACGATGAATTGATCGTGGACCAGGTCCCATTCGCAATCACTAATACCCTTTTGGATATAGTCAGCCGCCAATGGATTCGTCCCCAACGAATACTCGGCGCTGCTGTTAAGACCCAGCTAGTCGCCGAAATCATCACCGCATTGGGGGCCAACAATTGTATCCCAGAATTAGACCGCTTTATCACAATATTGCAGAAGCAAGGCGAGGATTATTGGTCCACTTCGATGCAGAATTTCTTTTACATGGTGGTATTGGAGTATGATTTAGATCAATGGTCCTATCTCGCATTTGAATTTTTCAGTTCTGATGATGATGGAGTTCCAATATTATGCGCCCGGCAACTAGGATTCGAATGCGCTTACACGATGTTTCTCGGTGGTCTGGGGGAGCCTCTAGTAACAGATCCGCATTTGTGCCACGGTACATTTGATGCCCAGCGGATGGTCTATGCAGGCCGAGTGCATCATGGGCTCCCTCAGTTGGCATTTCGGGTACGGCACTCAGTGATTAATACGCTATTTCAAGCAGATGGATCGGCCTTTCTACCTAATGCACTTACCCAGAAGTTGTTATTAGAGTCCCAACTACCCCTATAGCTGCATCACCCCAAGTGAAGCCAGGAGGCTTCTCCTTGGATTATGGCTTTCCACTGGATAAGGCCCGCATAGATATTTCTTTCCGAATAAATGACTTATAGTAGGGTGGTAGGTCACAAACTATTGATATGTTCACCTCTATTCAGTGTCTAGTCCTTTGGCAACTATTTATATATAGATACTCTCCCAATCTTGCACCCAACAAAATTCAGGTTAACACACGTCCCTTGTTTAGTAGGTTAATATCCAGCATACTCAGGTTTAGCACTCAGTGCATTGGTCATGGTGACAGTAGCAATCGTAAACTGTCATACAAAATCTGGCTCGAATACCTTCAATTCCTTCACATTTCACTGGTGGGCATAAATGATGGCCATTGTAGATGTAATATGATAATCATCAAGTCAGGTTGATTTAATCAAACCTGCATTTTAATAGGAATGTTGCCTAAGTTAACCACTCTTAGTCCATCAAGAGTCCTGAGGATAGGCTTCTAGTGGTAGGCAGGGCTTAGTCTTAGCCAAGCGGGCTACTAGTACTAGGATGTGGGTGTAGTACTAACCAATAAAGGACAGAAGCAAGTAAATGTCAGGGACATGTAGTAGGTATACTTACTAATTAGTACAAGGGGGGTGAGCATATATAGAGTTTATTGAGTAAACTGAGGGGGATAAGAATAAGCTAAGGACTGATCTGGTCCCAGAGGGGCCTGGTTATTTATACATTGGGACCACTTAGAATGAGAGGTCCCTAAGATAATGGGATGACTAAAGAAGAGGTGAGAGTTGGAGTCTTAACCAGGTGGGCTTGCTTTCAGAAGACTCTACTGGGAAAGGAGGAATGTTAGATCAGCCAGTGGAGTATTATGTGAGAAGCATAGGGACCTAAACATAGTAGGTTATATAGTAAAGGGGGATAATATGGCACAATAAGGCAAGATAGGATGGGACAATCAGTATTCCCATATTAGGAAGGATTAGGTGGGCCAACAGGGAATACTCGTAGGTAACTAAATTATATGATTAACCACATTGGTAGCCATGCTGTTTTTTTTCAATTATATATATGATTATCCAAAGGTTTGATGGGTTGGGGAAATGACTAAGATGAAAGAAATAATAGCTCCGTAGCTCCCATTCCAGTAGGGATGCATCCCTACTGCACTTAACCGCTTATTCTATACCCGCCTTGATCTACTGTTAGTAGGTGAAGCTGAAAGTCAGTTGATTTTCCATCGCGTCCAGAATAGCTTCCCGGCTCTCCTCAATAGGGCTGTCCATGAGACCAGGCAGGGCGAATTCGTCAAAGAACAGCCCCGAGTTAAAACTTGACGCCGATTTGGCCAAAATAACGGTGCGCCGTTTCTCCCTGGTGTCCGCATTCGTGGCGTTGCTCCATTTAAGAAGGTGGGCATGGAGTTTACGTAGGCTAGGCACTAACTGGTGCGGGTTTTTCACCTTCTCCATCAGAAATTTGGTGGCCATGGGTTGGTTGAACCAAAATGCCCACATGGCCGAGGTGAAAATATCGTTGGGCTTCAAGAACTGGGACCATTCCATATTCCACAGTTTCGTCAAGGAATCCATGTCCCCCTTAATGGCCAGAACCTTGATGGACCAATTTAGCTGGGTTTGCCAAGCATAGAACACCCAGAGAGCCTGTTCAAAGGGATAGGAATCGTCTGTGTCACTGCTACTTCCTAATATTAGCTGAACCATGGTTTGGGCTGGGGCCAATAGGCTCATAGCCAACTCGGAATTACCCAATCGGAAGAGCCCGGGAAAAACGTTGTGCTGAAGGGAAGAATCTGCCAAGACTCCAGTGTCAGTCTTTTTGACTTGGACCGACATGACGCTTCCGAGAAGAAATTCGTTGAGCAATTGCTCGGTTTGGGAATGGGTGAACGATCCGGCAAACTCCTTAATGGCCTGGCGAGCGACGGATGTGAGCTCGGGCTGGCGAACATAGTTCCAGAAGCGAGTTTGAATCTATATTATAAAGAGAGACAAAGTCAAATGTCCATACATTCAAGTCCCAGATGTTAGAGTGGGTCGATAATGCCATTCCAATACTAGTGTATATTCAGCAACAACGTAACTATTCATATCGGGGACCCAGCAATTATGGGGCTTAACTTACATCTCCAGTGATAATACTGGCTCCTCGAATTTCATCCAATACATCCTCAGTTTGATTGGGAAGGGCTTTTTGGTTCTGTTGTTGAGCTTGAATCATGGCCTCGAGCTGACGGTGGGCAAGTTTGGTGGAAGGGGCATCACGATCACCGAAAGTGTAGGGAATTTCAATCCCGGCCTCCTCGCATCGGCGTCCAATTTCAGCACCGGTATCACCAACCAAAAGAAAGTAGTTGAAAGTGCCGAGCCCGTCGGACTGATAACCTTGACTGGGAACAGGGGATCCCAAAACCGTAGAAGTTAGCAGGCCAATGGCCGGTAGCGTGAGAAGTAGGTAGGTCAACTTAAACATGGCTCGGTAGCTATCTTGGACAGGGTAGACTATGCTTAAAAAGTGGGAGAGTGAGGGTAGTAGACTATAGTGTGAAATCCTGAGATAGTGGGGATTAGGGTTAAAGTGAAAGGTGGCTAATACCCCGCTTTTATATAGGTAGAGAATGGCCGGTCTATTCAGTACTGCGTAGATTTAGTTCCTCGTTGAGAGGCAGCCGGTATCGCTCTTCACCACTGGGGTCAGTAGCCTCACACTACCTACGAATATACCTGCCCATCCCCATTAATATATCTCGAGAATGCTAAACCCTAATTCAATAATATATTGTTACACTAGTATGGTACAAATGGAATCATATTTGGGCATTATCTTTATAATCGCATAGCTGTGCATCCGACGGATAAAGAGCCCAGTATGCCTGGCATTTGCGCCAACCTCACGCATGAAGGGGTTCTGTTTATCTTCCACACCACCCACCAACGATACCCGAGAATTGCAAGGGCATGAGTCGTAGCAGACCTTCGAATGGAACCTCGAATGGATTTGCAATTCAAACACCCTTTTCGTACCACCACCCTCTCTCTCCCCTTTAAACTTAGGGTCTGTCCCGATATATGATGAGGGTAGGCCTGTAACCGCGGACCAGTATTGAGCAGGCAAAGGTGATTTAGGGCCCGCTATTGCGCACGAAGTATAGAGAAAAGGTAGCACGAGTGTGGTTTTCCCTTTTCCTTCTCTTCGAAAGGGTCGCTGCCCTCCTATGTACTACCTCTGGCGCAGCCACCTACCTATATGCCTACAGAGAATGTAATACATCGAATAATCTTGTAAGACCAAACGTTTCACCCGACGCATTTCACTGACTACGTTTGTAGCTAAAGCGGCCGCCCAATAGTCCGAAAATTAAGACAGGGTCAATAGAGTCAAGCTACTATTGTGATGAGACTGAGTCCCCTTCTTTGAGGAGACTCCGCCTTTATTGACTAACGGCGATGGTTCAACATAGCGCCGGTTGGTCTTACAGGCCACCCATTTCTCCTTATGTTTTCGCTTTTCTTCTTTTCCCCTTTTTATTTGGGTTTTCTCGTTTACCCAGATCATAGTGACCAGTTTACTACCCCCCTCTCATCATATATCGACGTTAGACTAATAAATTGCCATATAGGCAATATCGTTCAAGTAATTTATGAAAATATCACCATCCCGCCAGTTACTATCCGAACGGCGACCGCTCACTAAGGATACATTAAGGAGAACCTGGGCGGTGACAGCTACATGCTCATCAACAATCACGGTACCTTGTCGCACTATCGAGTAGTAGTAACGGTCGCTTGGGTGGATTTGGGGGCGGACTGTGTTGGCGATGGCCGAGGCCGTATATTTATGGACGTCGGATTTTCCATTTTCCAAGGCTAACGCAGAAATACCAGCCACGTATGGGGATGCCATGTACACACCAGCCATGTGTTGAAATAATGTCCCGACGGGTCTATTATTCTATCCTGTTTCTGGCCAATTATGCTGGTTAAAATAGCTATTCTATGTCCTTTCGTTTTAACCATTTAAAATGTCCCCTGTGGACTATACTATCCAATAAAGCCAACAATCAAGAGGCACCTACCGCCCTCCAGCTATTTTTTTTTGCCCTATATACAATTCTATCAGTAATCCTTTAGCATTTCCAGCAATTGGCTATTTAAGTAGGAGTATATCCCTGGGTGGGAGGAACACGCCATTTTAATGCCCGTTGTAGTGTGATTACTATTATGTCGTTCCTAGGTCAAATAGCAAACTGACTAGTAGTACGCATATTCAACCAATTCCGGCATTAACCTGCCTCACTGGAGTAGCGGGTGGGTGATTGTCCTCCTACAAATCTGGCTATTTATTACTGAGGTGTTGAAAATTCCAAGTGAGTGACAGGTGACTGCAAAACTAGGACGGTCAAATCGTGAAATTGGAAGTCAACGGCAAATGTAATGAAGCAATACATATTGTAGGGGTGTTCCTTTAAGGAATACTTGTCCACGTTTTAAAGAGGGGCTTTAAGCAGACCGGGACTAGTTAAAGCATAGCGGAGAACTAGTCCTGGGGCATGAAGTCATCCTCATTGCGCTCAAAGAACTGTTTAATAGTGGCGGGCTTGTGGCCCAGCATCTTCTCGAGGTCCTTGGCCACTTCGTCCATGTGGCCCTTGTTGATGTGCACAAAAATCTCCACCACACACCCAGTCTCTTCCTCATGCAGCTGGCTGTGCTCCTTGAGGTGGTGCTTGAGCTCGTTCATGGAAATGTGCTTGAACTCGAACTTGGTGTCCAGGGCACTGCTAGCCTCCTCAGCGATACACTTGCCAGTCACCTTCTCAGGGCCCGTGATACAAATTACGTGGGCCTTGCCCTCCGACATCCAGTCCTGGTGCTCGTCAACAGTGGGAACGTCAGAAGTATGGTGGTCACCCTGTTTCTTCATGTGTTTACCCACTAGACGCAGGTATCCAGTGGCTAGGTCAAACATGGCCATGGGTGCAAACTTATGGTCCTTGAGGGGTAGGGGAATCTGGCTCTCACCCTGGATACGGTCCTGGAAAAAGTACAGGTGTTCCATGGGCAGGGCCATCCGGAGGACCAGGCCGTGCACCTGGTGACCGCGGTGCTGGCCGTGGCCGCCTCCCTCGATGCACTCCTTGAACATCTTCTCCATGTGGCAGAGCATCTTCAAGTGCTGGCCCTCAGCTTTGTCAAGATTGAGCACCGACAGCATGGTCAGACACCGCACCTGGACTTCCTTGGCGCACTCCAGGAAACACTTCCACAGCTTGGGGACATGCTGTTCGCCGGACTGGGAGAGGTTCTGGTGGACGGGCACCAGGACCACGGCATCGGCCTCCTTGAAGTACTTGCCAATATCCTGCATACGGTCCTCGCTGTACTTGAACAGGTGCACGCGGTCTTCCTTGCGAAGCATCTTGGCCCACTCGCGGGTTTCGTCCGTTACACCGCAGTAGATTTTCTCAATGCAGTCGCGGGCCTTGCCGTGCAACAGTCCGTAGCAGAAGCTGAACCCGATCCACTGGTCGCAGGAGGTGACAGAGGGTAATTTTGTTGGAGCGGAGGTAGGCCATGGTGGTGTTTGTGCTGAAGTTGCGGGTAGGAGGTGGAAGAGAGAAGCTATAGTAAAAATAATTGAATTGGGAAATGATGTGGCTTAGAGGATATATGGTGGGCTGAAGTGATGGTGTAATGATTCAAGTCGGAATGAAAACCCCATTGAGGAAGGCAAGGGCTGCTTTTTATACACTTGTAAAAATAATTTACTCTAAAGTCAATAAAAATCTTATTTCTGCTGCTGAGGCCCATACGGCCGATAGAAGTTTACTGTGCCTATGTAGTGAAATATTAAACTATGATCACAGAGCGCAGTCACATTCGCAGAAACTCCATATACATCACTCGTAGATTTTATGGTAATCCGGCACTTCACAAATTGCCAGTGCTCGTCTAATCACTTTGATGAAGCGGGTCGCGGACGAATGGTCAATCATTAACGCATGCAGCTGGAATACGCTCTGGACATTTTCCCCATCACACTCAGCCACGATGGAAAGGTTCTGGTGTTTTGTGTAACTACGTTGGCACCACTTGTCGTTCTAGGTTCGCGGCCTTTAACTATTTGATAAACAACCCTGGTGTGTACTGTAGGGTCTGGCCTATCACGGTAGCCCGTTGGGTTGATGAACACCATCAAATTGTAAGATATATTGGTAAATTTATTATAACTATTATGGCGTAGTCGTCCGAAACCTTTACATGCTGCCAACAATCAAAATATTTCAACCTCAAGTGAAATCACTATATTAACGCCCTAGTCTACCCCTAATATATCTTACAAGATGTAAGCCGGACGGTGCCCATGCCAATGCACTAATGTACATATATATATTTTACCTGACTGTATGAGTGAGGGTGTTGGTGGAGGAAGGGCTGAGGCACCCGGCAGTACCCAAACAGCTCATGGCGGCGGGCCTGTAGCCAGAATACCAACTACCGCAGCTGACGGACATCCTGGAGAGGGTGGGATAGAAACCACTACCGGAGTCAATTCAGAACCACCTTCCTCAGTCGGACTGGAGTAATAACCCCACTCCATAACAACAAAGGCCACCTACTCGGCTTCTTCGACTACTTGGGGTATTCAAACTCCGATATAAAAAGGATGGACAATTCGGCATACCATTAGCCTCAGATGACTATTGACCCTACTTGTCCACCACCTACACTCGCTCTCCACTCGTTTATTTCCTCATCTAAATGGATTAATAAATCTAAGTATTCTTATTTTAACAACTCGTTACACTCGTTTACTAAGAAGGGCGTATTACTTTCATGGAGTGATTTTATTAAGAAATGCTTTGGTGTAGGGGTGCTTGTAGTGAGGCAAGGTGATAGAATCAACAGGAAAGAGTGGTATTCAACCAGAAGCCTGTAACAAATAATTTAGAAAGTAAGTTGGGGATAATCTGAGCCCATGTACTGGCCCATCTTAAAGGTTCAACTAGAAATAGTCGCAGAATATTGTTCGATCCCATCCAAGTATGCCAATATCCATCACCTTTTCTAACACTAATGGAAATCAGACCATCGGTTGTTTAAGCGGCTAGGGTAGTTCGGCGTCCCTTTCTATAGCTAGTGGCTTTCCGCCCAAGACCGTTAAGAAAAATACTTTGGGGCAATCTGTTTCCTGAACATGGAATTTGATTTGTCGGATACAATAGATCATTTATTATATTATACTCTCGCCCGAAGCAGGTTTCGTGATCTCTAAGATGTCCAATTTGGCCAATGGTATATAACCGCTGTATAACGAACAATCGGCGTGCAGCGCTGTAAGGCAAAATAAGCCCTACCCAATTGCGGCTGTGAGAGAATTCCCGTTGGAGTACCAGTGCGAAAATGCAGTTGGAGAGGGATGTTCCACCACTGGTACTGTCAGAAAAGATAATTTTAATGCCAAAGGTGGCCTTCCGCTAGCTAACAAGGGGCTGTCCTCAACAGATAATGTGTAGCTTGTTGACAAATATGTCCCGACGGGCATATTACTACCACCTGCTTCTGACCAACTACATTAGTTTATTTAGATAGTATATGTCCTTTCATTTTAACCCCTAAAAATGCCCCCGTATGACTATAATAATCAATAAAAATACCTACTTAGAGCTACTTATTGTATTCTGGTTACTTTCTTTTCGCTAACTTAGGTTTATTAATACGTCTAGTATTTCAAATAGACTGCACCTATTATAAATATGGTTTCTCGGCGTCGTTCATAAATAACCCCCTGGTAAATTATTTGAATTTCGATACCATTGACATTTTATTAATCCTGCTGGGATTCAGGCAGAAAATGGGTGAATCCAAATAACACTACAGTGTAAAGATGGTCGTATAGGTGGGTATGATGTCGCGATATAAAACGAGCACACTCTTTCCGCCGCTTTTACACTGCATCTTGCTGCTTTTACGGTGAAATCACCATTTGCAACAAAAATATTATTAGTCATTTCACTATCAGCTTGCATTAAAGAGTCCGGCCTTATTCCTAATGTTTCTGGTTCCATCAATTTTTTCATTTGGTTTTTTATTTTGCGTTATCATTGCAATGTAGCGGCCGCTGAGGGCCCTCTAAAGCTTACATAAATTATTTGTGAAGGTTCCTCTCATCTAGGGAGGTTATCATCGCCTACTCTTTTGATTTTTCCATTTCTTTTAATCCCATCGCGTCCTTCCCTTTCCTCGAAGTTCCTATTATTATCCGCTGGTCATTTTTCGCAATAAATTATTACATCCCCGCCTTTCTTTCATGGATGACCACTTCGCCTCCAGTTTTTTCTATGACGACGTCCTACTCCGCCCCCGTCTCGCCCAATCCGGCGTGCCTCCCATCTCCTGCCGCCAGGGAGCCGTCCTCCATACCTTTAAGCCGCGCCCATATGGGGGCCACTCCTTCCACTAGGATTCCGAAGGCTAACAGTACTAGGCCGGACGCCCCCACCAGTATACATGTGGGACTCTTGACATTCCCACTCAACTTTAAAATGGTTATTTCCGAATACCGGATAAAGCCCTTGTATCACCATAACATTACACTTAAAGCGAAACCAAAGCGAGCCTGGTTGGGGGCATAAATAAGGAAACGACTGAAGTGCAGTGCTATATAATTAAAGTGGCCCACCTCCGCTACCTCCGCTACTATCTGCTCTAGATATTTTCGGACATATCAGTGTTTCTCTCCTATTCCAGCAATATTAGTAAGTAGTAACAACAAAGGTATGTAGTATCATAATATCCTCTCACTTTACCACACAAAATAGTCCAGTGCACTCTCCGGATGACCCACTGGGAGCTATATATTAAAGAAATACTCTGCTTAATCTATTTATACATTTGTCTTGTTCTCCACAGTTAAGGTTTTGACAACCAATTCGATGGCTCGCCATACACTCATCTGGCTGTTGGTTATGTGCCAGGACTATACCCAGTCTTCGTCTACCGACAACTTAGTCCATATATCATCGGATAAAGCTGTCCACAGAAAACTCATGACCAATCAAAATGGCTACTCGTCGTTCCAGTTTGCCGATAAGGCCCTGTCGCCGCCCGTAGACCCTAAATATGGGGAACCTACTCAATTACCAACCCCCAGCCAGCCTATTGCAGAAATTTCCATCACTAAAACACACCACAGTCTGCCGGGGTTTGCCGAGTCCTTTGGGTCCATATGGAGTACTGTCGACGGTATTGATCAACAAGGTCCCTCCTTCATCGATAAGTACCCAGCCTACTACAGTAATTGGCATCCGGGGCTGGGCCAACATTTTGGGAGAACCCATGTGCCACAGTCAGCCGCCCATCAAGGGAATATCAACCGGCCCCTGATACCGGTAGAAAGCCCGGGTTACCATATTGTACGGGAGCACAACGAACATGCGGTACATTCAGAACACCAATTCGGCACCAAACTCCCCACTTATGTGAGAAGTGGCCCGTCCTCCCCTAACAGATCAGCTAAGCCGAATAGTGAAATGGACAGCGCATCTCTGACTGATCGGCCATTCAACGAGACGGTGGGTGACTTCGACCCACCCGGTACCTCACAGATCGCTTGCTTGACCAGTTACCTCTCAACTCGAAAGTACCCGTCTCCCGCTGAGAAATTTCTGGGTTTACTTGCGACTGGTGTTGTAAAGTTAAATTCAAGCGGAGAATTGATTATCAGTGGGAGACATGTTGACGTGGCTGAGCGAATCGTTCGGGTCTTCAGGAAATCGCCAGGAATGGCCTTGAACAAATCAGTGGAACTATGCAAATATATCTCCCAGGTGGCCTTTCCAGGGCCCCAGAACACACCAGGCACGTTGGTAGAGGATAGAATTCGGGGCTCAGATAATATCGGCAGTGGTCGCGTGGTCAATACCGGTGCCAAGGATGGGGGAATAGTGGACCAAGTCAGTGACTTTCTTGGCAAGCTTACCAAAACACTGTCTGATCAAAGATTTTCGGTCGAAAAAAGAAAAACTCGTGAATCGCTAAACCATACTTTCGGACTCCGAAATCACCTCAGCAGGTTTCTCAAACTCAATATGAGGAATCTGGCTAGTCCATCGCTCATCTATGCGTTGGGTCATGATGGAACTGCTACAGAATACTTCGCCTATACTTTTACCCATAACAACGGCTACGACTGTGAGGGCCTCGCTAACGAAGCAAAATTGCTTGGAAAGGTTTTTAGCCTTCACTATATATCCTTAAAGGCGAATCTAATTAATCTGGCGGACCCGAGGCAGTTAGCGGAGGTATTAATAGCTGGAAAAAAGGAGATAGCCAGGTATGTGGGTCAATTTAATGAACGGAATAAGTCAAAATTATCCCGTCAGAAAGAAAGGCTGGGCTAAGGTCGTGTCAGAAATATAATCCCTTTTTCCCCCTACATATACTTAAGCTTGCGGAGTGCTCCGGAATGATGATAATTATTTGATTACACTGGCCAGTTGCGAAAACCCACATTTCTCAATAACCACTTAAAACTTAGGTCAGAACCCATCACCGATTCACATTTAATATCAGCACTGGTGGTAAGTGGGACTGTCCATCATAGAGGTGTGTGGCATAATTAGCTTACCAAAGACCTTATTGATATCAATATTTATTGACTTAATAGCCCACAAGAGCTATAAGTCACTGAATGTAGTCATGTGCATTTCACTTATATACGGGCTAAGTAATCCATCCCCTTTAAATTATGAGTAATTAATAAGAGGATCCCTTCATTGAACACATAAAGGACTGCAATTTACCAATATAGTTTGTTGATTAGTCAAATATTAACCATCTTGACCATCCACACCAGATATCTAGCAGATATTACACTATAAATAAAAATGACCTCTTTTTGAAAGTCTTCTAAATGGAATTGGTCTTGGTTAAACTCATATGCAAATCAGTACTGTTGGACCATTTAATCCACCTTAATCCCACCAGCTTAGGCATCCAACTATATTAGGCCTTATAGTACTATATTGGCCTTCCCATAGTCAGACATCTAAACCAGCCAGATTAAGGTAGATTAGATGGTCCGACAGTAATAACTGATGATATAAATTTCCAAAAACTAAGAGGCGGCAGTAGCAATCAGCTTTGATAATAGCCAATAAGTGTGTATTCTTCCGTTCTGTTGTGTGTTATATTAAGAAAATTATTGGCTGAGTAACCTGCTACAATATCATGGTTTGTCCCAAGGTTATAAGGAAATTAATGGTTCAAGCAAGGGCACATATGGTTTTTATTGTACTAACAGTTCTTTTAAATTATCTCACTATGGTATCACTAAATGACAAAAAAACCCAAATCAATGCTTGTATACAATATTCCGAGCAAAAATAGGAAATAAAACTGGTATTATTAATAGGACATTTGTAAGGAGGTCCAGCCATAAAAGAGGTAGCCGTTTTAGTGAGCAGGCAATATAGGATGAAGATGTCAACTGCGGGATTGGTCTATTGATGTGTTTGGATAAAGAGGTGAGGGGAAGGAAATGAGGCTATCTGGAAGCACTGCTCAGCTAACTAGAAAACAACAGCAACTTCAATGTCTATTGATTTCCGGTTTTCTTCAGTGAATCATATAATACCACTCCTACTTCGCCATTGTCTCGCTACTACCCCAAAACATAGGTGACCATCCCTCCCCTGTCTTTATCAGCCGTACATAATCCCTTGCCTTGCCTTATTGTATGGAATCCGAGCAGGTATTTTACATAGGAGAAGTAATTCCTCGATCTCCTAGTTGTAGCAATTGGGATATTATTCCAAATTCAATGACAGATGTATGCCTCGTGTTGGAGGAATTATTTAGTAACGCAACCCTCTGTGGGATATATATACCTAAAGGATATTTTATCTATACATCAGACGGTTTCTTCCGCTTTACTTATTGTGGGACTATTGTCCGTGGAAGGAAGAACCCCGCCCCGTGCACTCGACAACCCGGGTGATATATTCAGGGCATTTCTACCATGAAATTACGGCTTGGAACAAGTACTAAGCATGATCCCGGTGCTTACCCTTCTCCTTCAAACATAGTCACTGGACGCTGTAAGCAAGTAGACTTTTCTTCTATGTTCCTACTGTATAGGGTCGCTCGTTTAGAGGCACCCTACTAGTATAGCACGGGTCTCTATCATTCTTTTATTTAGCATACCACTTGGTCGAGTGTGCGAGTTCGTTGATACCCTGCCACACTTCGAGGCCACAATTTATTCCCGATAGATATTTGTCCAGCTGAATGATTGAAGGTGGTGTCACTAATTCCAGTTTTTACAGCCCCCATGTCAGTCAAAGCCGCTTTTTTCAGGCGGAGTGTCTGTGAAGCAATTGTTTAGGGGACATTAGTATCTTTCACGAACCTCTGTCCCGATATAAATTAATAAATGGATAAAAATTGGGAATACTGATTCAGGGATATAGCTCGACTATGAATTTTAGAGTAGACTGGCGTGATTGTAAAGGGAATAGAGTAAATTCAATATACAGTATTGGCGGTGGTGGCAGTAGTAATAACATGGTGATGAGCTAATACCAATAAACATTTGAGGACTTGTTTTACCCAATATTTGTAATTCAATAACGGCGAAACGCAAGAGTGGCATATGTTGCCAAGAATCACACAAAATAGTTGGCCAGTGGTCGCTATGGGCAGTGTGACCATCCATAAATGAGTTAAATCCACATTCGGAATGTGATAAAGGGTATGCTGCAAGATGGTATTTTATTAGTATGCACCGTTCAATACACGCAGGTGTTTGGCGACAACTAGACTTTCCTAAGTTGGCTAAGAATAACCGGAACTTAAAAACCACCCTTATTGCCAGATATCCACCAGGGCACTTCGTACAATAACTAAATACTTGCGTGGGATCCATCTGTTCCTCACTTAAAGCATTGGCTAACAAACAGATATACTCTTTAGAATCACAGAAATTTATTCTTACGTATGTAATCGAAAATAGTCATGAATGGTCAAGCAAGGCTACATGCAACAAACCGTAGGATAAATAATCAAGATAATTCCGCAAAATGTACTAGAAAGCAAACTCGTTAGTGGTTTAGTAGGCAGAATAACGTAGCCATATACTAGTTTGCCCAAGCCTAGACTACCGCCGTACTCCAAATGGCTAGTGCTGGGGCTTGAAGTCCTTCTCGTAGTGCTGGAAGAACTGCTTGACCGTGGTGGGATTGTGGCCCAGCATCTTCTCGAGGTCCTTGGTCACTTCGTCCATGTGGCCCTTGTTGATGTGCTCGAAAATCTCCACCGCACAGGCAATCTCCTCCTCACGCAAGTAGCCGTGTTCCTTGAGGCAGTGCTTGAGCTCGTCCATGGAAATGCGCTTGAACTCGAACTTGGTGTCCAGGGCACTGCTAGCCTCCTCAGCGATACACTTGCCAGTCACCTTCTCAGGGCCCGTGATACAAATTACGTGGGCCTTGCCCTCCGACATCCAGTCCTGGTGCTCGTCAACAGTGGGAACGTCAGAAGTATGGTGGTCACCCTGTTTCTTCATGTGTTTACCCACTAGACACAGGTATCCAGTGGCTAGGTCAAACATGGCCATGGGTGCAAACTTATGGTCCTTGAGGGGTAGGGGAATCTGGCTCTCCCCCTGGATACGGTCCTGGAAAAAGTACAGGTGTTCCATGGGCAGGGCCATCCGGAGGACCAGGCCGTGGATCTGGTGACCGCGGTGCTGGCCGTGGCCGCCTCCCTCGATGCACTCCTTGAACATCTTCTCCATGTGGTGGAGCATCTTCAAGTGCTGGCCCTCAGCTTTGTCAAGATTGAGCACCGACAGCATGGTTAGACACCGCACCTGGACTTCCTTGGCGCACTCCAGGAAACACTTCCACAGCTTGGGGACGTGGTGCTCGCCGGACTGGGAGAGGTTCTGGTGGACGGGCACCAGGACCACGGCATCGGCCTCCTTGAAGTACTTGCCAATATCCTGCATACGGTCCTCGCTGTACTTGAACAGGTGCACGCGGTCTTCCTTGCGAAGCATCTTGGCCCACTCGCGGGTTTCGTCCGTTACACCGCAGTAGATTTTCTCAATGCAGTCGCGGGCCTTGCCGTGCAACAGTCCGTAGCAGAAGCTGAACCCGATCCACTGGTCGCAGGAGGTGACACAGAGGGTAATTTTGTTGGAGCGGAGGCAGGCCATGATATTGATAGATGAGGGTGGGCGTGGGGATGCGTGTATTTAGATATGACTTGGCAAAAAGTGTTTAGAGAATGGAAGAAGGGCCTGCAAATGTAAGACGAGGCAGAGGTGGTAATGTAATGGTTGATGTTGGACTGAAGAAATAATAGGGGGCGTTTAACTGGGCTTTTATAGGCGGTGGAGTCAGGTTTAGACGTGGATTGCTAACAATATGGATTGTGGGTGCGTCCAATGATGGACGAAATGTTAATCTTGAATGATAGATAAATTCACGGAAGGTGTGGTTTCCCTTCTACGTAGTCTACATTCATCCACAACAGTCGTGGTAGAATTAGATTACCTGGGAGTGGAAAGGTCTTGTTTAATCGCTGGGCCGAGCCTGGATCTGTGCACTGAGACCTTTCATAAGCAAACATTTGATTGACTAGACAGAGGTACAAGGGCCAATCCCAACAGCCATAAGTTCAACGAAGCTTTGGTGATATGGATATTTATCAGGTACTAATTCAGATCAAATCAAATGAAATAGTGGCCTTGCAGGGAGAAACGGCGAAGGGCCATCCCTTGGGAATTATAATCAACCTGACCTCTCCGGAAATCATAAACTGGCTTCGGTCAATAGATTCTAGCCGAATCCTCAAAGTAATCACCTTTTACCTTACGGTATGGGGCTTTAATTGCCGATGCAAACAGCCTGGCCACATCTATAGCCTTGGGTTTATAAATCGGACCATAATCAAAGACAGATTCTATATTGTGTGTTCGCCAAAGATACACTGGCATCATTTGGACTTGAGAAAGGTAAGTGTCAAATACCTGTATTTCGTGGTAATAAATAGGGGGAGGAAGAATGTCGCTTATACTTTCCAATTGGCCATTGGCTTTATATCCGAATTGCATGAGAGAGGTCCAATCCAACAGAATATCATAAAAAACTCGATTGGTGAATTAGCTGCTGCTAGTAAAAAATAATGATGTCCTATAATAACAGTTATATATATTTTTGAATAATATATGCCTCGAGTTTCGACCCAAACCGAGCGGTATTAGTCACACAAACTTATGGCTATTATATAGTCGCACTCTTTTTGTCCTGAACCACTTAGTTGAAGGTGGTGTATATTTGAGAAATATCCCAATAAATTCTAATACATAAGTTTAGGCGGGTTTTATAGAGAAGTGGGGCAACGGTAACCCACTGCGTGGTACAAGAAAGAGAGATTCCCCTTCTCCTCCTCCATTGCGTCTCAAAACACTTTGCTCCTAATATAGCCCAAGGCAACATACCCGATATATTGCAGCTTCGCTTTGACCTGTTTTCCTTTTTTTTTGCCCTTTCGCTATTTTAAATTCGACAACATGCCGGCGCATTATTTGGCAGACGGCCCCTCTGACTTTGGTGCTTCTCATGGTAAGTTGAACATGCCATTGTCCGGGGATCGGCATTCCTCTAGCGAACTACATTCCAAACGACATGGGCGCCTTCGCCACCACCAACCATGGCCAACCAGATGGGGAGGCCCAGATGCTGTCGGATTCCCTGCTCCCTTTGTTTGGGGGGATATATGGTTTTCCATTAGCCAAGCCGGCTGGTCCTCTACAGCCCAGACTATAGTAGTAACCACCTAGCTTATTAACCATATGCCTCTTTGACTGCCTGAAAAAATTAATATACCAGGGATCGAGCGCAAATCAATCTTGGACCTGTTTAATGAAAAGCCGCGCATCAATGTCTGCGCACCCATGGTGCGGTACTCTAAGCTGCCGTTCCGGGAACTTGTGCGGAGGTAAGCCACATAGTCTATCTAGTTGGAAGAACCGTATTCAAATATAAACCCCGTCTAAGTCAGGCCATCTACCGCCACCTATAGTACCAATAGGAATTCTCTGGTTTTTCAAGAACCGCAAGGCTCATTCAATCTCGATTCCTCTTCTTTTTGTATTTATCATCCCCCGATCATTCCCCAGATATAATGTGGACCTAGTCTATACCCCCATGATTCTGGCCGACGTGTTTCGTCGATCGGAGCACTCCCGGGTCTGCGAATTCACCACTCATCCCCGCGAGTCCCCGCTCATTGTACAGTTCGCGGCCAACGATGGCGTGCATCTCGCCGATGCCGCCGAACTAGTGTCCCCCTGGGTGGATGGATTCGATATTAACTGCGGGTGTCCCCAAAAATGGGCCTACTCGGAGCGCATCGGATCCTACTTGATGGAACAACCCGAATTGGTGCGGGACATGGTACGCATGTGTAAGGCACGGACCGGCAAACCGTGCTCCATTAAAATTCGCGTACATAAGGACTTACGGTAAGTTGGCGTGTTTAATTTTAGCCTTTCTACTCGCAAATGGCCGAATGCTCCAGAATCCTATGGGAGAATCTACCAATACGTGTATATTAACCCTGGTGTATTTGTCACACACACACGCGCGCACATGTTGGTATGGGGGTGGGCTGTTTTTGATTACCACACAGGCAAACCCATGAATTTATTAAACGCGCCGAATCGGTGGGGGTCGACTGGATTGCCATCCACGGCCGAACTCGGCAACAAAAGTCCACGGAGCCTGTGGACTTGGACGCCATTAAGTTCGGTAAAGAGGTGGCCTCGGTTCCCGTAATTGGCAATGGTAACATTTTTACGCAACAAGATGCTACGCATATGTTCAATTATACGGGAGTAGATGGTAAGTTGGTCAACACTGGACATGGGCGTATCCGCCAGGAATTGAAAGGAAATACGTTGCAGCATAACCTTATATACATATGTATATTTAATCTATATTGCGATAAAACGGAGGCATTAGCCAAGGAATAAGCGTACCTGGTTTTTTGATGGTTTTCTTTGCCGCAATTCCCTTCGCATTACTAACCCCATCGCACATTCTTCGTGACACATTTCTCCGTCCATTGCGCTCACTGAATAGGGGTTATGGCCTCCCGTGGGCTACTTAGAAACCCGGCCCTATTTAGCGGATATGATCATACTCCTTTGGAATGCATCCAGGTAATAGCTATACCTAAATTTGATTAGCAATTGCCGGAGTCGTAGTATATTACTAGAGGACCGAACTCTGTAACTGTAAAACCAATGCAAACTGATATGATTGTGCTTTCTGCTTGTATGTTTACCTTGTATCGTAATTATAGGACTACACTGATATTGCCATGAGTCTAGGAACCAACACGTACCTCTTTCACCACCACCTGATGTTCATGTTTGAGAACGTTATGCATAACACAGGTAATTATAGGACCAGGGTACCACCCCTATGCACATAAACATTACATGTACACATCAAATAGGTACTATTCTTGTAATAATACCGGAAATACACATAGTCTGGACAACGCTCATTATCATCAGCTAACTGCAAATACAATCAAGTTTGTTGGTGTGCCTTCCCATCTTAGAGCGCAAGACATTTAATGTTCTGAGCACGACGTCCGCAATTCTGAACCACCTCCGCAACTTCTACGGGATCCGTAGTCGACCTCAGCCAACCACGCCGGCCATTCTGGCGCCAGTTGATGCTCTTTGAGCAAGTCGACCCCTAAGCTGTAAATACACCTAGTTCCCGGGGGGGTCTGTTTTTCGGATTTATGGGAATAAAACTATAGTTCAAGAATCTGAAAATGGAATGGTCATTCATTAAATGTGACTATGTTGGGAATCCCATTGATGGGCATGGGCGGAGTGATGTATCCCAGCAACGCTACTCCAACCTTTGATTTGGAACGGGTTGAATTACAGCCACTTCGTTCTTAGCAGTATCTATTATTCCGATGGCCAACTGCTACCGTATCTGTCTTTCCATGCATCCCGCGCTAACATGTACCGCACAAGTGCTGACAGACTGAATTATAACCCCCTTTACATATGCCACAGGAGATGCCATTAGGGGTTTGCAGTCTGCTTTTGGCTGGGGTGACTGGGTCTGTCTCTACTGTAAAGGCTCAGATGACTTTTGGTACTCTGATTGGCACGTGAATGGGGCTGGCGGATGTTGAACGCGACGTCACCATACTGTTGGGTGTATAAATGGGTTGACCCGGTGTTTAGGGAACTCGTCCCAAAGAGGAAACACGGGAGAGATGCATTATACATGTATATATATATATATATATATATATATATATATAATTAGTTGTTATTGTAATACACCTGTGTGCTGGCTACATGGCAAGGTAGGTCACTACTACTCTATTACGCACCCGTTCGACCGAGGCCATCGTATCCCATCCCCCTTCGACCACCCGTATCGATGGATCTAATGACGGCCCCCCTGACCTGAGCAGAAAACAGCCCAGATCAAAGCATCCATCATTTGGCTGCTCAGCCATGAAGACTAAGCCCACTACTACTCCAGTCTACGACGTTTAGTCCCGTCCCTTTGCTTCAACTTTTGCTACACCAACCGCCAAGTCTTGTTTTTTTTTCTCTCACCTTCTCTTTCAAGTCAACCTCCTTGTGTTTCGCCCCATTTGGCCTGTTCCTTCTACTTGTCCCTTCGCGAATCCCCCCAATTGGTAAAGCCATACCAACCTTCCCATAAATGAGCGCCTAAGGTCCAACCACGAACCCCATTCCAAACAGCAACAACTAATCCCAAGCCCCATGAGTACCCATTCCCAGGCGGTCAACTCGGACCCACCACCCGCCCACAACTCCGACAGTGAGCAAAGCGGCGAAATCGACCCGCGGTCGCTATTCGACAGCAGCAGCGACGGGTCGTTCTTCGGAGACGGCCTAGCCACCACACGTCTAACTCCGCTCACCGCCCTGAGTTCGGGCGCGGCCCATACGACCGCCACGGCCCTGACCGCCCACGTCACCCAAACGAGGACGCGCCAGGTCCGCATGTCCACTCGCCCCGCTTCCCTAGCTCCCCCCATTCCCGCCTACCCCGGGAGTCCTGTCACACCTACCGAGGCAGAGGAGGGCGACAGTTTCGACCGCGAGTTTTCCGACTATTCCCCTACTAGTTCCCATACGAATACGCCTACGTCAGCCCCCCGGTCGGTCACGTTTCCCCTGGCAGCGTCAACCTCCCCCTCGCTGGCGAGTCACACCACCCCCAACTCCCGGCCGGATTCACCCTGGACCCCGGACTCGCATCGTAAATTCAATCGTCGGACTCGCCTCCCCACCCCACCCGGTCTCGAGCGACACCTGTCGGCCGAAAGTGTCTTTTACGAGTCCTGCTTACAACAGGAAATGGCCGGCCGCCCCCTGCACCAGCGGAAACGCAGTTGGTTCGTCATTGGGATTATCCTGGGTATTGGGCTGGCCATGGCTTTCCTCGGGGCCAATACGGACCACGGTCGGTATATTGGGCAACTCTCGGATTACATGGCCATGACCCTGTCCGATGTGGACTTCCGGTCCCTCCTCCCAACCAACCTGGCCGTCGATGAAATATTCGCCAATATCACGAATTTCATGGATACGCCCGGACCAGGTCAGAAAATCGGCGATTTCCAGCCGGGCTTGAATCTGGTGGAAACGGAAAATTTGGCCGCCCATTTCCCCGTCGTATTGATTCCCGGGACTATTTCCACCGGGTTGGAAAGTTGGGGAACGTCCGAGTGCTCCCGGCGCTATTTCCGCCAGCGCATGTGGGGAACCCTGAGTAAGCATACTGTTTTTCTTAACTTGAAGTGAGCAGTGTATTTCGCGGATATTAATCCATCCCACGTAAAATGCCCCGGCCACGGCAGACATGGTATGCGCGTTGGTACACTGGCACGGAAATAGTGCCGACAATTACCTTGTATGCTGACAAAATTATATACCGACTACTAACTATCGAACATTGTGTCTACATTTACTTTTGCCGTTAAATGGGGGGTACCATCATTTTTCCATCATCCCTCCTCACTCACCATCAGCCATGTTTCGGGCGGTTTTACTCGATAAGGAGTGCTGGAGCGAACATATGAAACTGGACCCGGAAACGGGCCTAGATCCCCCAGGCGTCAAACTCCGGGCGGCGCAGGGTCTGGACGCGGCCGATTACTTCATCTCCGGCTACTGGGTATGGGGCAAAATCATCGAAAACCTCGCGGTCTTGGGCTACGATAACAACAACATGCATTTAGCCGCCTACGACTGGCGCCTGGCCTACGGCGACCTAGAGCGGCGGGACCAGTATTTCTCCAAACTCAAGTCCACCCTGGAGCTTCACCTGCAACGCACGGGCCGCCGCAGTGTGGTGGTCGCCCATTCCATGGGAGCCAACGTGTTTCTGTACTTTATGCAGTGGGTGGAGTCCCCACTGGGTGGTAACGCCCCCGAAGACTGGGTCGAGAATCACGTCGAAAATTTTGTCAGTATCGGCGGTACCATGTTGGGCGTGGCCAAGACGCTCTCATCGCTGCTCAGCGGTGAACAGCGGGAAACGGTCCAGCCCTTGGTCTCCTATATTCTGGAACGGTTCTTCAATAAACGGGAACGGGCCGATCTCTTCCGCAGTTGGAGTGGGCTGGGCTCGCTGTTGCCCAAGGGGGGCAATCGTATTTGGGGTAATGCGACGTGGGCCCCCGACGACCTACCCTACGGGGACAATCTCGCCGACGGTACACCGGAACTGACGGACATGAATCCCGCGCGGCCCCCCACGTTTGGCCAGATGTTGGTATTCCCAACCACCACTAAACACCAGCTCCATAACACCACTATTGAAGAATCGTTTGCGCTGCTCAATCGATCCACTTCGTCGCATTTCCGGCACCGGCTCTACTCCGAGTACAGTTTCGGCGTGGAGCGGGATAGGGATGCCTTGGCCGCCAATAGTCACAGTCGCCCCGATACTTGGTCTAACCCCCTGGAATCACAGCTTCCCCGGGCCCCGACTTTGAAAATTTACTGCTTATACGGAGTGGGTAAGCCCACCGAACGCGGGTATTACTATACGGACGGGGAGACCCACCACCACCCGGAGTCGCTCCAAGTCGATCTTGATTCGGATGAAAATGGGCCCGACGCTTCGCTGATAAACCCAGATATACCATTTGACGATGAAACACAGGCAGCCTTAACACCGTCGGTATCGTCTCCACCCCTTTCGCCCCTCCCATCAGTTTACATCGATGTCTCCATGAATAACCCGGACGAGGAAACCGAATCGGGCATTCGGACGGGAGACGGTGACGGCACCGTGCCCCTTCTTTCTCTGGGCTACATGTGCGTGGATGGCTGGAAGGACCCCCGCTACAACCCCGCCGGCGCCCAGATTGTCACCCGGGAATACCGGCATAACCCCACCCATATGATCAAAGATATCCGGGGGGGTTCGGATACCGCGGACCATGTGGATATCCTGGGCAATTATCAGGTCATTAGCGATCTGCTGCGGGTGGCGGCTGGCAAGGCGGAAAATGTGGGTGATCAGATTGTGTCGGATATCCGACGGATCGCCCGGAATATCGATTTAGATGCCAGTGCCGAAGGGTAACTCTGTTGCGACTATGGAACGATTAGGGGTTAGGGGGTTACTCGGGGGCATTCCTTTTTTTTTTACAACATGCCTGTAGGGTTCAATCGAAGATAGAGTCTAAACTTGGGATACATTCATTTAATATTTCTAATTTGAAACTATCTCGACATGATAGAGGTGTATAGACCCACTTTGTAAAGACTATACCCAATTGCGGGTGCATACCATACCACCCCGGTTGTGCTAAGATCAATTTCTAATTAACCAAATATTTCGAATGCCGCTATGGAAGGCGCCGAGTTTTTAAGTAAAGGCATCTTGAGCGACTAAGTAAGTTGATGGTGGGCAATAATGCACGTGACCATGTTGAATAATGGCCACTGGCCGTTTGTTTGGGAGACAATCCCATAGTTGATGAGCGAATCCCCCAGCTTGTTTGCCCAATAACTGCAGCAACAAGCCAATATGAAATGGTGGGGAATAAAGCACAAGATTTAATGGATGGATCCAGCTATTAATGTGAAAAAAATGGAAAATGGCTCGCCCACATAATAAACGAAAGGGATGTGCAACCCCCTCCCATACGGAGAATTGGAAAGAAAAAAAGGAGGGGATGTCGAAGCCAAGTCGAGTCAAATGGCACAACTCGAAAATACATCGTGCTACTTACTTACTCTACTCCTTGCATTCCTCGAGAATAGTCGACCTTCCCTAAAAATAAATTAGTGTATGGCAATAGGCATTTAATAGTCGGCCTTAGTTTTATTTCACTTTATCGAGCACGCCTACTCTTTTCATTTAAACCCTTCTTCACGCCTACCTTTCGAGACTTTGAGTTGTTTACAGCCACCATGGCCCACCTTCAGTTCTCTCAATCGGCAGTTTCGTATAGCGAGTCTGGGTTCGACCCCCAAGGTAAGTTCCCCAGAACCCTACAACGTCTCCGCACTTCCTGTCACAGGGGGCAGGTCAATTGAACACCTTCCCCGGCAATTATATCATTCATTCTACGGGGAGCCGTGAAGAGTAGTCACCCCTTCCCCTGGCCTGCTTGATGTATCCCAAGTACCGGTTACCTCGGCAGAAATTAATGGCGAAGAATTGTAATTTTCGGTTCGACAGAGTACCTTCCCCCCTGCCTCAGGTGGACCTGGCTAAGCAGTTCCAATTTTGGCTGATAAAATCAGTACAACAGTTGTCTAATGCCTCGTTGAATTTGCATTACCCCTTCCCCTTAATATCGTATATATCCCAGACGACAAATGGAGCGACTGGGAAGACGAACAGGACGAACAACTGAAATGCCTCTTTTGCTCTGAACAATTCAGCCACCCGTCACCCCTATTCGACCACTGTCGCAACGAGCACCATTTCGACTTCGTGGCTATTAAAGACCAATTGGGTAAGTAGAGTCTATCAATAGGATAATGTCGAATATCGCAAAAAAAAAAAACTTTGCCTAAGAATAGAGGGGGCTGGTCCTGCGCGGGAAATGGTGGGCTTTTTTACATCTTAGACCACTCCGCTTGTGCGCTACCTCGATAAAAGCCAGCCATGGCATTGTTAAATATATCCACCAATATCATCTAACCTCATTTACTGCCGATATTTGCCCATTACCCCAATGAATTCCCCCATGTAGGCCTGGATTTTTACCAATGCGTCCGGCTCATTAACTACATTCGCGAGTGCGTCCAATCGAGCGAAACCCCCGTCGATGGCCGCACTCTGACCATCGCCGCCGGCACCGACTGCTTGGAAAACGACGCCTACCTCCGCCCGGTCCTCGAAAACGACGGACTCCTGATGTGTTTTGACGACATTGAACTGGACATCATCGAGGCCACCAAGCGCACCACTTTGGAAGGCTACCCGGCCCCGCAGACCCCGTTGGAAACCGAACTTATGAAGCAGGTGATTGATCTACAGCATCGGCTCAGCCAGGCCCAAAACGGCGCGGCGTTTATTTCGTCGCAGTTTGAACAGTACAAGGAGATGGTCAAGACACATTTTTACGATGTCATGGATGACGAGGCCCGGACCATCATTTCGCAGGTGATGTCCCTGTCGCTGTCCCAGCGCCACGGACCGGCCTCGACTTTGGGGCTCGGCCACCGGTCCAGTAAACCTATGCTGACGAGTGGTGCTGGGGCGACAATGCCGGCCGGCAAGGACCCCTCGGACTACTATTTCCAGTCCTATGCGGGTAACGGCATCCACGAGTCGATGCTCAAGGATACCGTGCGTACCGAAGGCTACCGTGACTTCATGTACGACAACAAGGACATTTTCAAGGGCAAGGTGGTCCTGGATGTCGGCTGCGGGACGGGTATTCTGTCCATGTTCGCCGCCCGCGCGGGAGCGCGCCAGGTCTTCGCGGTGGACAACTCGGATATCATCGACAAGACCCACCAAACTATCATCGAAAACCAGTTGGACGGTGTCATTACGCTCATCAAGGGTAAAATCGAGGAGATTACGCTCCCCGTGTCCCATGTGGATATCATCATTTCCGAGTGGATGGGCTATTTCCTGCTGTTCGAGGCCATGCTGGACTCGGTCCTGGTCGCCCGCGACCGCTGGCTGCTGCCCGACGGGTTATTGTGTCCGAGCACCACCCGCATTTTGCTCACCGGGTTCCAGGACGAGGACCTCCTTACCGACACCCTCCATTTCTGGCGCAACGTGTACGGATTTAAAATGAACGTCATGACCCAGGGTTTCCACGACGATGCCCCCGCCGAAGTGATCCCTTGCGAAGCGGTCCTAACCACCGTCCAGTGTCTGAAAAACATCGATATTTCCACCGTCGAAACCGCGGCGTTGGACTTTGTGACTCCCCTACGCTTGGTCGTGACCAAGGCGGGTACGTTCCACGGATTCATGGGCTACTTTGATACGTACTTCACCCGCCGGCCGGAGGACGAAATCCCGGCCGATTCGGAAGACCTGTTCCAGCAGTACGACCCCGAACTAATGGCCACTGAGGCTAATCCTAGGCCCGTGGTACCTAACCCCAATACTCCACTGGGCGAGGGCAACCAGGCTATTCATCGATTCACCACCGGTCCGCATGGTAAACCCACCCATTGGAAACAGACCCTGTTTGTTCTGAAGGAGCCTTTCCCAGTGCAAGTGGGCGATGTGATTACTGGCCAGTTTATCTGCCATAAGAATCCGCAGAACCACCGTGATTTAGATATTGATATTGAGTACTCTGTACTGCCCCAGGGCTCGATGGATTCGGATGCCAAGCCATCCTCTCTTCGCAAGCAGCGGTTTTACCTGCGATAGGCTGGTGCTATGGGAGGGAAGGGAAAAAGGGTTACCGAGATTGAACATGGCCACTTAACTATGCTTTACGGGGGATATCAATGCCTCTCTAGGCTTCCTGGTTGAAAAGGAATGTATTATTTCGTAACTCCATACACGCATATGTTATCTTTCCTTCTTCTATACCTCCATCATTTAAAACAAATATCATAATCTGAAATATAAAATAGTACACCATATTTTGCCGATTTGGCCATAGAGAAGCATAATTGACTAATGGTACAGTATCTCTATAGAGATAGTCATGTACATGGATTATATTAGTGTATGAAAGTTCATTTGGGTAAGTTTAGACAATGCTATATAATAGAGTTGCCTAAATTCAGCCCACGGTGACATTATGCTTAAAACCACAAAAGCACTGATACCTGGGGATACAAAATAGCTTAGTCAGGCTGATAATCAGATTAAAGCTTAATTATGATCGAAATTTAACAGAATAACATGCCCTGGGTTGGTGGGTGTATAAAATAAACTTTAGAACAATTTGCTATATAGCGCAAAGTCAGATTAAATACATACATATTTAGAAAAAATAGCTTATGTAAATGATTCATTATTATTATTTAACTTAACTAAAAAACATATAAAAAATATTATAAAATGGGCAAATATGCAACAACCGAACGAAACCCCAAGCGCGAGTGCACTAAGCGGGCGGCACCGGTCCATTGCGGGGGGGGGGAGGGGAAAATAGAGGGGCGTGAACAATAAACATGGACACGGGAGATGGGTATTCAGTATAGGGGACGATGCGGACCATAATTCGGAGGGACAGGGGACCATACTAGTCAGGTTTAGAGAGGTAACCGTTTTGAAGGACAGGCTATACGACCTTGAGCAAGGTAAAAGTAATCCGGTCAAACACTCGAGCCAAGCATAACCAGCAGGTCCGGGAACGCGCGATATCAGTTGGAGGACATGGTGAATCAGAAGAAAGAGAAAAATAAAAAGAGGTATAAATATATATATATAAGAAATAGTCGTCATGAACCAAAAAGAAAAGACGAGATACTAAAGCAACTTTATCTTCAAAAGAGCACACTACAAACACGGTAAAAGCATTTCAGAAAGGCTGAGGATATCGATGGTGTCCCCCTCTGAGCATTTCGCTAAATAGCAGCCGGTTCTAATGACGTCGATACCCATTGGAATTATTTGAGTTTGAATTGGCATTTGAATTTGAATTATAATGCCTGGAATTATAAGGTGGATTGGAGTGTGAATGAGGTGGTTGATGGTTTCCGGATGGTCGAGTCTGACTTCCACTTGTACTATCCCGCGTTCCACTTGCTGGGGCCCCGGAAGGACCGACAGCGGAGCGTTTGGGGGGTCGGGTAGGCCCTCCTCCGCCCCCATTACCACCCGTTGGCCGATTGGAAGTGGATGGCCGGCCACTACTACTACCATTGGAATGACTTGGCCCACCGCCGTTATTATGATGGGACCGGTGGTGAAACCCACCGTCGTTACGTGACCCACCCGGACCACCAACGGCCGACATGGAAGTGGAAGTCGATATTGGAGGCAGAGATGGGGCGGGGCCGTTGTGGTGATGATGGTGGGCTGGATTGTAGTGCTGGCCACCACCTCCTCCTCCACCGCCACCGTTGCTCGGATTGTGTCCCCCACCGGCCTGGTTCATTTTGCGATCGCGATCCTTTTCCCGGTTCAGCTCCAGTTCCCGCTGCTCCTTTTTACGCTGACGGATATCGAATTCGTGGCTAGCCTCGTAGGTTGGCAAGTCAGCGGGGTCGGCCGGTAAAGGTTCCGACCAGAAGAACTCGTGGTCGAGGGCCTGGGAGGCCGTGAGCCGCTTCTTGGGATTCAGTACCAGGAGTTTATCGAGGAGGTCAGCGGCATGCACGTTATCGTTAGAGAACTCCTGTTTGACCCGCCGGGGATAGGATTTGAAGGACTTGACCCCTTCGCAACCCGGCAGGTCGTTCCAACCGGGCATAGTGTACTCGCTGGGCGACCCGCAGAGCCGGAAGATACAGTCGAGTTGCTCCAGGTCGGAGTGACCCGGAAGAATGGGTTTGCCCCGGAGCATTTCACCCAGGACGCACCCAATGGCCCACATATCGATGGCACTCGTGTATCGGCTTTCGCTAAGCAGAAGTTCCGGAGGACGGTACCACCGCGTGACCACGCAGTTGGTGTATTTTTCGTTGGCATCCGGATCGTAGGCCCGGGCCAGGCCGTAATCGGCGATACACAGGGTGCCCTGGTTGTTAATGAGCAAATTGGAGGCCTTGATATCCCGATGGAGGATCTTTTGACTATGAAGGTAATGCATGCCGCTGAGCAGTTGCTTCATGTAGCATTTGATCTGGGGTAGGGTGAAGCGTACGGCGGGGTTTTCGAGGAGGCCGGTCAAGTCGTGGTCCATATAGGGAAACACCATGTAAATGTTAGCCCGTTGCCGGAGGGCGAAATTACCGCGTTCGATGGCGATATCGATCAGGGGCACCACATTGGGATGGTCCAACGATTTGAGAATCTTGATTTCCCGGATAGAGGTGATATGCACGCCATCGTTTTCGCTCTGTACGAAGATCCGCTTAAGGGCCACCATCTGGCCCGTCGATCGATGGCGGGCCTTGGTAACCTCCCCGAACGTACCCTCACCCAGCTTGTTGGCCAGCTCGTACTCCTCTAGTTTCGAACAGCCGACGAATTTCTTGTGCGATTTTTTTTTGGGTTGGGGTGGGGACGGACTGTAGTGCGAATTCACCGAAGGGGACTCGGGCCCCACGGGGTTCCGCGGCGACGGGGAGGCATAAGGCTGCGAATGCCGTTGGGTGGAGGATTGAGTCATGATATGATGGGGTCCATTCGCGTGGGACTGGCTGCCGGAGGGCCGTCTGTGCATTATCGCGCCCGCGCTGACTGAGAGACAGCGATGCGAACCAAGGAAGATGGGGATTGGATGCTGCGAATAGGTAAGAACGCTGAGATGCGGGTAAGGCCGGGTCGGAGTATGGGGAAATCAAGATCGTTTGTAGAAAATTAGGATGTAGTATATATATATATATATATATATGGAATCTGGCTTAAACGACTGATTAATATTACCCACGGGTTCGATGCGTGGGGGAAAACGGGAATTAGGGTATAGTGGTCACAACTCTAACTTGCTACTATAAGTGGTTTTTTGTTTTGACGGAATAAAGTAAGAATCTAATATTGGTGTACGGAAAAGGTAGGTAACGCCAATGGAACTGTCTAATTAACTGAAATAGGGGGAAATGCAATAATGGCTTTGGGTAAAAAGAGATAAAGGGCATCTAGGTCAAACAGAAAGATGGGGGAAATGGCGGCAATAAGTGTAGCATAGCAACGAGATGGGAGAAATAGTGCGAAAACGCGAACTATACAATAAAGCAGGCGAGGCAATCAACCACCCTAACTAATCACAACAAGAGTTAGGAAAGCCTACTTGACAGCAGCGGGATCGAGTCGGAGGAGTAGAAAAAAGGACCTATCCCAGTGTGAGACAAGAGCGGACTCGGCCAGGAGAGGAGGGCGTCTATAATAGAATACTATAAGGCAAGCCAAAGGGAAGGGGACCCACCAGCCACCCCAAGAAGTGTCCTGTAGTTGAAGGAAGGTTGCCTCACCCTTCGCTTTCATTACCATTCCCTAGCTGGGCGTATTCAATGATAGGTTGGATGCCTTCCTTTATTAACACATTAGATTTCTTCACGTATATCCCTCTCTCCCTATTCCAGCGGCAAGTGGATCCCGCATCAAAAGACTTGCTGGCATCTCCGTTAATGACGGCTGGCATTGTCCTCCCTAGTTGATGTACCAGCCTTACCCCTCTTAAGGGAATACAAGCACGGCGAAACACCCTGCCAACTCACTCAAATGGCAGTATTATCGCCAATTTGACTCCTCCCGGAATCAATGGGGTCCAGAGGGTAAACTTATGAGGTCACGTGTTCGTTTCTTTTTCACCTCAACAAGGTAGGCACAAGCCCTCCGTCTTTGCACCTCCCCATCAGCCCCAGCATTTTCTCTGGCAAACCAACCTGTATTTGAAATATCTAATCCATCGCCCGACCAAGTTCCCCCTCTTTCTTTCCACCTGTATTTTTCCTACACATACCAGATTCAGAGGTCGCTCAAGATGGTAAGTCGCCACACCCCGTCACGCTGCCCGATCGGACTGACGAACCCCCGTCCGTTGCCGTTGGATCGATGTTAATCGGCATCCTACATGAAGGAATCCACTCGATGGATGGATGGATGGTTCGTGATTTGAATTGAAATGAACCGAACGTACTAGGGTTGCGATACATCCATATTAGGATAGCTGCACCATCTACTCCAAGCCAATCCACCCACCACGACCCCTTCCCCCATTCAACATGCTAATCCTTATGAATCCAAACCATCACATTCTCCTAACTTCCTCTCCCAATTAGTCTCACCGCAAGTTCGAAGCTCCCCGCCACGGTCATTTGGGTTTCCTGCCCCGCAAGCGCGCTAACCGCGTTCAGGGCCGTGTCCGCGCCTTCCCCAAGGACGACCCCAAGAAGCCCGTCCACCTGACCGCCTTCCTGGCCTACAAGGCCGGTATGACCCATGTGGTGCGTGACTTGGACCGCCCCGGCTCCAAGATGCACAAGAAGGAAGTCGTGGAACCCGTCACTATCATCGAAGCCCCCGCTATGGTGATCGTCGGTATGGTCGGCTACGTCAAGACCCCCCGCGGCCTCCGCGCCCTGACCTCCGTCTGGGCCGAGCACCTGAACGACGAGGTGCGTCGCCGCTTCTACAAGAACTGGTACAGCTCCAAGCACAAGGCCTTCACTAACTACTCCAAGAACTACGCCGAAAACACCAAGTCCCTGGAGCGTGATATGGAGCGCATCAAGAAGTACTGCCAGTTCGTCCGTGTGATTGCCCACACCCAGATCTCCAAGGTCCGCATTGGCGCCAAGAAGGCCCACATCATGGAAATCCAGCTCAACGGTGGTAGCATCGCCGATAAGGTCGAATGGGCCCACTCCCACTTCGAGAAGACCGTTGATGTCGGTTCCGTCTTCGAACAGGACGAGATGATCGATATCATCGGTGTCACCAAGGGTAAGGGTTTCGAGGGTGTCACCCACCGTTGGGGAACCAAGAAGCTGCCCCGCAAGACCCACAAGGGTCTGCGTAAGGTCGCCTGTATTGGTGCCTGGCATCCTAGCCGTGTCATGTACTCCGTGGCCCGTGCTGGTCAGAACGGTTTCCACCACCGTACTGAGCTGAACAAGAAGATCTACCGTATCGGTAAGGCCGAGGACAAGTCCAACGCCGCCACCGAGTTCGATCTGACCGTCAAGAGTATCACCCCCATGGGTGGTTTCCCCCACTACGGTGTGGTCACTGAAGACTTCGTCATGATCAAGGGTGCCTGTGTCGGTGTCCGCAAGCGTGTTCTGACCCTCCGCAAGTCCCTGCGCGTCCACACCAAGCGCTCCGCCCTGGAGAAGGTCAACCTCAAGTTCATCGATACCTCCTCCAAGCTCGGCCACGGTCGATTCCAGACCAGCGAAGAGAAGTACGCTTTCCTGGGCAAGCTCAAGCGCGACAACCAGTAAATATACCTCATATGGCGTTTTGCTGCAAATCTCTCTTATCTCCTCCCCTCTCCGCTTTCTTGTCCGTTGGTGGTCCTTGGGTATGCCATGGAGTCCGGTAGCGTCTGTCGACGGTTTGTACGGATCCTCGTCTCCATTCTTTCGTTTGCATTCTCACCATCGCCCTTTGTGGTATCTCGGGTTACTGAGACAATAAAATGATATTTCATTCCAACCTTTTGCTTTTGATCAATTTGAATTGGGTAGTCCTTTCTCCTATGTGGGGTGACCGCTTATATATTGATCAGGGATTTGGCAACGTGACTGCATTAATATAGGTTACTTTATCATTTCAGGATTTAGTGATCAAGTTTGAGAGCACTGTAATAAGTTTAATACGATGCCCCTTGCCATCTGAGATATGCATTGTGAATGGTCCGCCACTCCAGTCTGATGAATCTAGGAATATGATTTGACTATCACTGCGTATCAATTAGGTATTGTTCTTCGCATACGCATATCCAACTTCTTGAAAAAGGGGATTCGATTGTAAATATACTATTACATTGATAGATTAGATCGTAACTCGATGTATCGTCAGGGTCTACTAGATAATGGCCCAAACATAAAAACAACTTTTTAGAATCTTACACCCTTGGGAATTTGACCGATCCAGAAAGTGAATAATTATAATTTTAAAAGGTCTCCAATCAACGAGAACAATCTAAAGATCGGGCAATGAAGATTCATATGTAAAATTACCCTGGTTTGACCATCGTAAAGGCTCCACCATATGAACTACAACCAATGAAACGGGCTATTAGCTACTATGCGAGTGTCATAATTACCCAGCTTAATTAATAATACTCTACAAGTTACATAGTAGTGGTTACTAGGCTATTAGCAAATATATCAACTGACTGAAAGAATTGGCGAACTGGATGACTCGATTAATGGATGGGATTCCACTCTCAAGGGGGGGGAGGTTGCAGCCAACGAAACATTACCATCACAGGATACCCAAATCCCCTAGTGTCTATTCACGTGACTAAAATGGCTACCAATATGAAGTGGGCAATTACCTAGGCAGAATAGCTACACCACCGCCAACTCGCAAAGTTAACTAAAGGGGTGTATAAAGACAAGCTAACCACTTCGCTCGCCCTAGTTCTGTCTCTTCATTTTCGAAATATAGCCCAATATGTAAGTAGTCATCGAACTCTACAGTGTAAATATCCCGCACAGTCTCCATCCGTCCATCCGTATGTCGTCAGTTTGACCAACCAATCGAGGTGTAGATAGGTAGATGGATGGATGGATACAATGATGTATACGGCACCCTTAACCGCCAATCCACCAACTCAGTTCGCTCACTCCCCGTTTGACTTATACTTGTCTACCATACACAACCCCATCGTCCCCACAGTCTTTAAAATCCAGCGTTACTCGTCGTCAACGCCAAACCCCTTGAACACAACCTCAACTCCGTTCACCCCCGAATCAAAGTTAGCGTCAAGATGTCAAAGGGAGAAAAGAAGGCCAGCTACTTCACCAAGCTCAAGGATCTGTTGGACAACCACAAGTCCATCTTCATCACTAACGTCGACAATGTCGGTTCCAACCAGATGCACGAAATCCGTCGCTCTCTGCGCGGCAAGGGTTTCGTCCTGATGGGTAAGAACACCATGGTGCGTCGTGCCCTCAAGAACATGCTCGCTGACTACCCTCAGTACGAGCGTCTGCTCCCCCACGTTAAGGGTAACGTCGGTTTCGTGTTCACCAACCAAGACCTGAAAGAAATCCGTGAGGTCATCACCAGCAACCGCGTGCGCGCCCCCGCCCGTGCCGGTGCCCTCGCCCCCGTCGATGTGTGGGTCCCCGCCGGTAACACTGGTATGGAACCCGGTAAGACCTCCTTCTTCCAGGCCCTCGGTGTCCCCACTAAGATTGCCCGTGGTACCATCGAAATTGTGAACGATATGCACTTGGTGCAAATCGGCAGCAAGGTCGGTGCCTCCGAAGCTACCCTGCTCAACATGTTGAACATCTCTCCCTTCACCTACGGTATGACCGTCATCCAGGTCTACGACGATGGTACCACTTTCGCCCCCCACGTGCTCGACATTGAGGAGTCCGCCCTTCTGGAACAGTTCACTGTTGGTATCACCACCATCGCCGCCCTGTCCCTGCGCATTAACTACCCCACCGTCGCCGCCGTGCCCCATATGCTCATCAACCACTACAAGGATCTCCTGGCCGTCTCCGTCGCCACCGAGTACACCTTCGCCGGTTCCGAGCAGATCAAAGCTTACCTCGCCGATCCCTCCGCTTTCGCCGTCGCTGCCCCCACTGCTGCTGCTACCGAGTCTACCTCGGCCGCTCAGGAAAGCGCCCCCGCCGCTGAGGAGGACGAGTCTGATGACGATATGGGTTTCGGTCTGTTCGACTAAACTCCAATCGTTGTTCTCTCACCATTTAAGCTTCCCTTTCTTTGATCTCCCCAATCGATTCATGATGGGGTCGGAGTGTCGACCAGGAATAATTCTTAGCTGATACTTGGTGGTGTAGGATCTCAGTTGTGCTCAACTCACTAATTGACAGGCAATTTTCGTTGGTGTGTACCCGCTGTACTATTCGACATGAAGGTGTGTGTGGTTTTTGGGCATTGATTTTAGACAAACCCTTGTGATTTACTTTGATCCTTGCTCAGATTCAACTGGTCCTAGCTGCTTGCGTATGCCTTCTTTTCTTATCCAGCTCGTATACATTACTCGGTTGTCTATAATAAAAAACATTCATTACAATCAATTATTACTTCAATGATTGGCCAATGCATGGGATGCTAGGGTCTGTGATAAGATAGTTCCTTTCCATTATCTATAACGAGAATACAATATGGGAGAAGTTCATCCAAGCTGTATAACGAAAAATCCATTAGATTCGGCCAATATTACTAGTTAAAAATAAATTTCCCATATATTCTCCCATACACATATATTGCAAACCCTTATATAGCTGGGCTGAATTTCACCCATATTCATTATTTAAAAAAACTGACAATTGAAATGCAATGATTGGTGATGTCACAATTTTTGTTATTTAATAGACGAGATTTAAGATGTGCGTAATTCGTTGCATGAATCACATTGTTCGGCGTTAAAAAACAAAGTGGGCGGGAAATGTTAAATATTAGCTATGTTTGTTTCTTATGACTAATCCCATAATTTGTTCATCCATTTGAAGGTCAGACGTTAGGCCTAGCGAAAAGCTAAATAACCCCTATTTTTTTAGGTCTGGGTGTATGACTAATTCGAATTTAGAAACCTATACGCCGTTCTTATTTATAAATAAAGGTTGAAATCTCTACTTATTTTACTTGCTGACTTAAAATGTTCTGTCCGCCAGCGACCCACCTTACTGGCAAAGATGCCTTCCCACCTCCAATCCTCTATCGCATGGCTGTTAGGTCCGAACTCTAAATGAGGACTGGTTCTTTTCAAACTAGTAAGCCCGCTATGAAGCCTTCCGGATCTTGACAACATAGCTATCCATTTAGTAATGTTGACATAGCGGTGGGTACCGCCAGCTTTTCATTTGGCTATTCATGTAAAACAATCGGGGGTTTGAATTTGTTTGCTCGTGAACAACATCAGATCAAAAACGGAATGCGTTATCAACAGATACCTTGTAGCTGAATCGCAACGAAAGCAAAAAATGGATGCGCAGACCGGGAATCGAACCCGGGTCTACCGCGTGGCAGGCGGTAATTATACCACTAAACCATCTGC
>JANBQC010000154.1:0-50607 GCA_027576995.1 Dimargaris cristalligena
TCATCACCTTTCCCTTTTATTATCTATCTTTTCAAATAAAGTTCAGTTTTCAAGGATTTGATTTCAGTTCTTTACAAAGTCTGTTGGATGAGGCAAAAACCACTGGTTAATAATGGATCTCTCATATATTTTCTCATACATGTATTATCCAAAACTTTATACATTTGCACTGAATTCCACCCATAGCAACAACTACCCCATTTAAAAAGTGCCATGGCAATCCAGAATTTCTAGAAATTAAATGGTATAGACCATGTCACTAATGTTTGTGGGAATTGTCTGACATGCCCGTAGGATTGGCCTATGCACTAATGCCACATTCAGATTAAAACAACTGGCCTCTTGTATCATGAGA
Organism: Dimargaris cristalligena; assembly: GCA_027576995.1. Lineage (NCBI taxonomy): Eukaryota > Fungi > Kickxellomycota > Dimargaritomycetes > Dimargaritales > Dimargaritaceae > Dimargaris > Dimargaris cristalligena. The sequence goes on from JANBQC010000154.1 coordinate 356, forward strand.
AAAGGGTGATGGTCATAAATTAAAAGTAAGTGTTGTAGAAGCCAGTGATACTGTTGAAATCAGAGCATTTGAGGTGTGAAATAACTCTGGCCATTGCTGCTATAATATTAGGATACTAGTGATCCTATACTACAGTGTATCTGGGGCAACCCCAAGTTAAAAAGCAAGACCTCCTGTGGCCTAATAGCAAGCAATGGCCATAGAATAAGGAGACTGCGGAGTTACACAATCACAAGTAAAATTTAATTTTAAATTCGCTGACAATATCCATAGGTGTTGCATAGGCAGCTTGGGAACAGATATGTTAATTGCCAAGTATGAAAAGGAACATTTAATATTTAGTTACATGCCTTTTACCTCTGAGAAATGGAATGAAATTGACCTTGTGATCAGTGAGTAGATAATCAATCGTGCTATGGGTATAATGGTTTCTCAAGGCCAACACCCCCTCCCCCAGTCCCATCAAGTAACCCGTGTTAGAGGACTTATGGTGAACTGACCCAATACATTGAGCTTTTCTACAAAGTTGTAAACACACCTTTTTGGTCACTTGTTTACTAATTCTGATGATCTTTTATTTAATGCTGTTACGGCCAAACCCTCCAATTATATTAATCACTATTAGTGGCGAATTAGAGCCATCAGCGTCTTATCTATTATACTGTGAACCCCAACGTAAATCTCTATATAGTCATTACCTCACTCCAAAATAGTTCGTGGGGGTTTCCTTTTCTTCTTAGCACATAAATATTATAACTATACTAAATCGTCAATAATACACTTAACAATGCCATGCCTTTTGGCAGTGTATCCATTTCTTTTCCAGGAAATAACTCACTGTTAGTTACCGGCTAGAGTGTCTCACGCACAGGAACCAATACAGGGCCATTACTGGTCGACACTCTACTGTACCCATACAATAACGTTGAATAATTATTTTGGAAGGATGCTTCAAGTTTTGAATCCCAGATACCGTAATCAGGGCATGGCTGATCATAGGTACAGAATCTGGTTCCCACTTGTTCTTTGGTATTTTCCATGTGGATAATTCCAAGGCTTCCTCGGTCGATCCTACACAACTCTTTTCAGGAAATCTGCCAAGTTCTTAATGATCTTTAAATGGCTTATGGCGATATGAATCATGAAAGTAATATATAATCATGAACGGTCTTGCGCTAATTAAAGTGTAGCAACAGTAAGGTGATTGCTGTTTTAGGAGCTTGTTTCAGGATGCTATTTTCCCCCAGTCCGAATGAATGATAAAAAGGCAATCTTGCCCGAGTAAAGCCCTACCTGTCGTAGCCCGGGCATTCCAGAATTGTAAGTGGATTGCAATTAAGGGGCAGTGGATGATCCCTATATGATACACTCTTTGGCCAATTCAATGTAGGATTCCCAGGCCCTTCAGACCATGTGGAATGATGTGTATCAGGATGATCAATGCCGCTATCGCGTACTGATATTTGAAAAATGCAACTTCAACTGGCTTTTCAGGAAGACTAGGCTGTTCACTGGATTCTATCCTGTTCAAGATATCGCAGAAAGAACCCGCTAGAGTACAGGGGCCACTCAAGCCATTCATAGCAGTTTAAAGGGCATACTTCCAACGTGAGCCCAGCTAACCTCCGAACAATATACCTAGGACCACGCGCCCCTTACTTTGAACTATTCGATTTAATACTGGCGGCTGTTCAATAACCGTTCACACACCAACCCAATTACTAATCTAGTTACTTTAATGATTACTCAGTCCTCTTTCTCTTAAAGTTAACGAACAATGGTGCACGTCACTTCCATGTGGTGGGTACTCGCTTCGGCTCTTCTAAATAACCTACCCTTTTCAGTGGGCCAGGTTGGTCCTGGTGCGTCGGCAAATTCCCACATCACCCCTGACACTGTTCCCCACCAGTACATCGTCAAGTTCCCGGGTTCTCCGGGTACCCCGGAAGGCGCGGCGGGAGCCCAGGCATTCCGCAACCAAATGGCGGCTATCGGAGTCCCCTTCAATATCGTCATGAACTATACTATTCTAATGAATGGGGTGAGTATCACGGTTTATGATGCTTACAGCGAGGTCGTGTCATCTTTATCCGGCGTTTCCTCCGTTTGGCAGCTCAGTGCCTCGTCCATTGACCAGTCCACATTCGCGGCCGCGAGTGTACTGCCGCGGCAGCCTCCGAAGCCCATGCTGGCCCATAATTACACGGGGGTCAACAAGGTGCACACGCAACTGGGTAGAACGGGTGCCAATGTCAAAATCGGGATCCTAGACGCCGGGGTTGACTATACCCACCCTGCATTCGGAAACTGCTACAAAACCCCTGGTTGCCGTATCCAATACGGCTGGGACTTTATCAGTGATACCGGCACTTCGAATATCGGCTACCCGGACGACAACCCCATCGAGGTATGTACCCAACACGGCACACACGTGGCGGGGATTCTCGCCGGAAACGATGGCCATTACAAGGGGGTAGTCCCCGGGGCCACCCTCGGCATCTACCGAGTCTTGAATTGCCGGCTGCTGACCTACGAAAACTATGTCATTAAGGCCATGGAACAGGCCGTCATGGATGAAATGGATAGCATCAGCATGTCTCTGGGCTTTCCCGGGAAATGGAGCGAGTCGGCGATTAGCAGTGCGGCCGCTAACATTGTAAGCCGAGGGATTCTGTTGGTGGCCGCGGCGGGTAATCGAGGCGCTGAAGGAATGTGGGCCATTGACGGCCCGTCAATCAGCCCCCATTGTCTTTCGGTGGGCTCGGCGGACTTCCCTTTCTACTACAGCCAGTACATGAACGTAACGTCAAACGAGAGCGTGGCCATTCGACGCACGATGAATCCCATTCATGTTGCGACGCCATTGCTCACCAACGTCCAGATTGTCCGCGGATTCGTGGCGGGCAGTAACACGGACGACTTTGGGTGTGCCCCATTACCCGACTATACGGGTAAGGCGCTTCTCATTCAAAGTGGCCTCTGCTCCCTTGATGTTAAATCCCAGTTTGCCCAGGCTTCCGGTGCGGTCCAAATGGTCGTTTACCAGAACAACGATGACACGCTGTATCGCCCCGACCATTCCAGCGTGACTTTCCTTTTTCCGGTGGTTTCTATTCTGCATACCGACGCCCAGTACCTAAAGAGTAAGATAGCTACCACGACGGTGCGCATCTCCTCCAAGTCGGACAATATGATATTCGATGCCCTTACTCCGCGGGCCCCTTCCTCGTTTTCATCATGGGGACCTGGTCCCGACTCCGAGCTGAAGCCCGATTTGCTGGGGCCAGGTGCCAGTATTTACGCCCCATTCCCCGGGCATGCCGGCTATTATGGGCATATGACGGGCACTTCCATGTCGACACCGTATATCGCCGGTATAGCCGCCCTGGCCATGGAGAACGGCAAGTCCAACGCCAACAATGGTACCAAGTCGTCCTTAATTAACACCGCCCGACCCCAAATGCACCCCACCGTACTTCGGCCCTACTCGGTGGCCCAACAGGGCGGTGGAATTGTGCATGGCTTCGGTGCCACCAGTGCCCAGGTCATTTTCAACGTCACAGCTGTCAACGGGACCTTTCCCGATACTGACTGGCGTAACTTTGATGTGTTCTTTGGCGTCACCCACATTGGGACATCTCCGCTGGACGTTAATATTACGTCCACCAACACCATTAGCTCCTCCGGGTTCGATGCCAGCAAATACCTAGTGGTGCCGCCCCGTAGCAATGCCAAAATTCCGTCCACCTGGCTCTCCAACCAGTCGCTCAAAGTGAACGTCGGTCAGGTGGGGGATTTCGACATTAATTTGGACCATTCGTCGCACGTCCGCGATGATTTGTTCCTCTACAGTGCGTATCTGACCTTGTTTCCGGCTGCCGGGGCGGCCATGGGGTTCAACTACACCATTCCTATTATGGGCTTTTCATACAAGTCCACCCAGGTCCCCGTTCTACCTCCCCTCGCCTCCGGTCTCCCCTGTCTGTTCCAGAGTGTCCAGAAATTGTGCCTGAACTCGTTGCATACATTCACCCCGGCCATTAGACCCGGGGTGGTGTTCCGTCTCCAGCATCCCGCACGCCGGATTCGCGTCACTTTGGCCAAGGCCACTACGCCGGCTGTGGATTACGGTACTATCGATGAAAACCTTTTCCTGAACTCACGCAATTACTTCTACGCCGGCTCCCTTAACTACACGTATGGCTGGGGCGGGGGCGTCTTCATTAGTCCGACTGAAATTATTCTGGCGCCTGAAGATGACTACGTTTTGAGAATCCATGTTTACACTTACGATATTGACCTGCCGCCGGTGTCCTGGACTTCAATTCCCCTCCGCTGGCGTATTTCCTAAATGTTACCTCACATTTATATGCTGTTACCCTGTCTGGGCCAATCCGAAGGACTCCGGCCGATACCCTAGTATACCAACTTGAACTTGGTCATTATGAACTTTTTTTGATACTATTTATTACGCTTTTATACTGCCATGGCCGTTTAATTATAATTCGGAGATGGTATGAACGGCTTAGTTTACTTACTGATAATAAATCACGACCGATACTCGGTTATCTCACGATTATGACTTCTTTGGGTATGATGTCTAGGGGGTGCCTCTACTGCTCTAACATCCAGCAGGTTTCTAATTAAACGTTACTTAACGAGTTCCGTAGACTATTTACATGGTCGATATTCCCCTTTAACCCATGAGTGTTTTTCGTGACAGCCCCAACTCCACTTAACCGTGGAACCGAATATATCAATTTATCGATTCCCATACAGAATGAAAATGCCCTAAAAGTGCGTTGGGATGATTAATTTCCTACGACGACCATAAATATATCGGTGAATATAGTGTTTCATTATATTCGGATAATACTGATGTGGGCACTCATCATTGGCCAGTTGCTAGAGGAAATGCGATATGGTTGTAGGATAATTAGATGGAGTACTTTCCATTGAAGTATGGGTGAAGAATAGAGAGGGTCCGGACTAGGGCCAAGCGATGTCATATATGTAGCCCCTACCCTTCACCCATTGAATGGTGCTAATATGGTGTGAATGCTACTATGAAGCTGAGGTTTAATGCATATACTCCCAAACTCGTTCACACCTTGACGGAACCCATTGGAAACATTTGCACTTTCTTCGCCTATTCTTGTTCATTCATTCTATTTGTTCTTTTGGAACATATAAACACGAGCAGCATCCCCATTTGTGAGCCAGATATTGTCCTCTTTATAGTCCCACTTTTAGTAGTCGCAAGCTCATCTATCAAACTACCGTTTCTTCCGGCCACTCCAGCCTACCCATCTCGACATACGATGGCCGACCAACATGTTTCCATCTGCATCAAATCGCCGGTCTTGGACAGCATCGGCGAACTTATGGTCTCCACCACCTTGGACACCTCCGTCCTTTCCCTCAAGCGCAACATCCAGTTGCTACTGCCTGGTCAGCCCGGTATTCAGCACATTCGACTCATCTACCGAGGGAAGTTACTTGAAAATTCGGCCCTCCTCCGCGATGTGGTATCGTCCCACCACCATGGCTCGGCTTCCAGCGACGATGCGGATAACGCGGATTCTCCGACTAAATATGTCTTCCATTTGATGACCCACAGTTTCTCGTCTGCGACGTCCAGCTCGACACCCCCTTCGGCGTCGTCGGCGAACCCAAAGGCAGGCGAATTGTCCGCCAGCGATATGGGTATAGGCCCGGGGCAAGGGTCCAGGTCGACCGAGACGGACCACATGGTTCCCTCCCATGACCACCCGTCCCCCGCTCAGGGTAATGCTAATGCTAGCGGTAGCAGCGGTGTGAATGACCGCCGTGTCCCTACATCCCCTACAGGTCCCAGCCCGAGAGATGAGGACACCACCAGCGCCCCGTCTTCGCTACCGTCCCCGCTGCATATGGTTCCCTTGTCCACCCCGTTCCAGTACGTGCTTGTAAACGGTATGCCGTACCTACTTCACCTACCACCTCTACCTTACCTGCTTCCAAATGGTGCGGCCACCTCTTCCGCCGACAGTCTTTACCAGCACCAACCGCACCCCATGTGGCCGTCGCTGGGGTCACAGCCACCCCACTATTCCCACCTGGCACCCCCCGGCTTACCACCTTACCAGGCCCCGCCACACCCTGATCCCCGCTTCGCGGCCGCTGCTGCGGCGGGGGTCGTTCCCCCGGGCCTGGCACCACTCCAACCAGCTGCCGGGGCGGCCAACGTTGACCCCGCCGTGCGGCACCGTATCATTCGGCAACTCACCTTTTCTCTGGTTCTCCAAACCATTTGGATGATTGTCCGGTACGGTCTCATCGTCTACATGCTGTCCCGTAACATGGGCATCGAAAAGGCCATCATATTAACCTTTGTCGGGCTCATTGTCCTGATGGTCCAGGCGGGACGTATCCAAGTGGTTAATTTACCGGCCAATGTGGATCCGCGTAACTTTTTCAACAATGTCAACAACGCTAATGGGCCCAGGAACGCCCCTAATGCCAATGGTAACGACAATGGGAATAACAGCGATAACAACAATAATAATAATACCCCCAATCCGCCCGGCCAGCCGGACCAGGCGGGGGCGGCTCCAGCGGCCAACGAAGCGCCCCCTAACCCTCAGCCCGGCGTGTGGTACAGCATCGGCGCATTGGTCTGGAACTTTTTCTCATCTCTGTTCCCGGACCAGCGGGCCAACGTTCGTCGCCCAGCTTAAGGAATATGTATATTTAGCCTTAAGGTGACATTTATTTTCCATCTACTTCCAGATCCCAATGACTATAGCCATCACTATATATATATATATATATCACCTCCCCCCTTTCCACTTCATTTTGGGGACAATCATTCGTTGACCTAGGACAATTCGACTTCCTTTAGCAATAGTATTTTTTTGTACAATATACCCTATTTAGCCGCCATTCCACTTGGGACGAATACAGCCCAGCTGTATAGTGCAAAATCAGGTCTACCGGGCAGGGCCTTAAATGCTGAAACATCCCTTCCCCACATGTGCACCTAGGCTCCCCTCGATTCTTCAATCCACTACAGCTACAGTGAATTTCACCCAGATGGCTTATAAAAATTTCTTTTGTTTGGATATTCATTAGCGACCTTTCAAATGTAACTATAGGGTAGTCCAAACTACCAAAGATGAACAACTGTACTACATATGCCATAGTTAATGAATGACCAGGACAGCCATCGATGCATGCTTGTTTGAGGATAATGGGGACTATGAGAAATTGCATGAAAGAGACCATGCATGGTCATTAATGACGACCCCGTCGAAGCCACTCCCTCCAATTAGAGAGCGAATGCCGTTGGCAGTAGCTGCGCCCCAACCGCACCGCAGCCACCGTGATAAAAATGTAAAATACCAGTCCCACCAAGGCCGCCAAATGAAAGCTGACCCGTTCGGGCTGGCAAAACGCGCCGGTAAAGGAATACATGCCCCGCTGGCGATCGTAAAAGGCCGTAAAGTAGTCCGCAATGGCAACGAGGGGGGCCAGCCATAAATAGGCGGGGTTATAAGTGAGTGCGGCGGTCTGTCGGGTACCGCTGGGTTCCACTAGAAACGAGGTACGCCGGTGGCGAAGTTCGTCCAAAATGGCGGCGGTACTGAAATTGGCGGACTTGAGGACGGTCCAACTGTACACGGGGCCGGGGTGGTGAATGTCATTCCCGGTGATGGCGAATAGGGCAGCCGAGCTCGAGGACACGGCGCTGGTAGTGAAGATGGATTGCCGAGGGGCCGGGTCTTCTTTGATATTATTGGAGGCTGAAGGAGAGGATTGGAAAAACCGTTGGTAGCTAATGGTGTCAAACACGGGGCCGTTCATAATCTCGATCCCATCGATACCTAACTCCAGCAGTTCGGAACGGGTGGGATGACCGGGTAACGTAGCATAATTGCCGGTTACGGATTCATGAAACTTATCTTGGGTTTCCCGCTTGGACACTCCTGCCCCCGCTGCCGAAACAGAGGTAGAAGCAGAAGAAGGGGTCGGCGACGGTCCTTCTGGGGGGGAACTAGAGGTCTCGTCATAGGCTAGGGAGGTTGGTCGAACAGGGTTGTAGTCTGTTTCCGTTTTATTCGACCAGGGAATGTGGTTCACCACCACCAACCCGCCGAGCGCGTGCGTTTGCTCAATCACCCGTTTTAGTTCGGTATTGCTGGGAAAGGCGGAGGTAACAGGGATAGTTTCGCGAATATTGATCAGGTTCATGTGGATGCGACAGCAGCTGTATTCTTGGGCCGGGATGACCAGGAAACTATCAGGGTAGTGCTCCTGGGCGTATTTTTCGGCGGCAAGGCCACCGGCTACGGTATTATGGTCGCTAACGATTAGGGCGTTGAATCCGCTGGCTGAAGATATTAACCCACCCCCCAAGAATTTAACACCATCCGGAATAGCAAGTGGATAAGGAGGGAAGAGTAATTACGGCCCGAAAGAGAAATGGTAAGACCACATGAAATAGTCAGAATGGTTAGATTACAATAGGGGGAATATATGGCTAGATATTGATGTGGCGGAGTGGTCAAGTGGTTTTTTAAGACTAAACAGCGACCCAATGGAATTATCATTCGGCATCCACGAGGGGAGGTTGCCGGTATCATCTATATGGGATTATAATTTTTCGCTCCATAATGAGGTTACTAATTTAGGTTGGGCCTACCTCGATAAAACTCCACCAACTGCTGGGGCGTCATATCCCCATCGGATAGGGTAGTGTGAGAATGGCCCTCAAGAAGCACGTTATAGTCCGTGGGGAAGTTGGGGTCGAACGGCCGCAAGTAGTTTTGGGGACGGTTAACCCAAGGGAACGCCAGGCGGTCTAGGCGGTATTTGGACGGTCGGTACGCATTGGTCAGTAGGGTACTGATTAGGCCTACCAGGGTTAATAAGACGAGAATGTACGACGTTGTGACCACCGTCGACCAGAGAAACTGGACGGTGGTGGTGGCGTTTTGGAAGGGACCCGCTCCGGGCGTTGGTGGTGGGGGGTGTATGGTGGACCGTGATGTGTTACCCAGGACGGGATTGCGGATGGCTAGCCGCTGGCGAGTGTGGCCGTAGGAGCCACCCGCGTCATCTTCGTAGGAGGGAGGCAAGTCGAGGCCTGCGCCCCGATGACGGCGACCGGACGGAATGCGGGATGAAGTGGCTATAGCGTGATCACCACTGCTAGAACCGTGCGCGGAGAACGAGTGCTCGTCGGAAGAGGGATTCGCTGGGAATTTGGGTAATAGTTCCCGACTGGATTGTTTCAAGGCGTTTCGAGGGACGGGCCCGTCGTCGTCGTCGTCGTCGTCGTCATCGGCATTGTCCCCGTCGTTGGTTAACGAGCGGCGGTGCCGTTGGGCGGTTGAATAGGGCACGGTGCCTTCTACCAGGTCGACATCGTGTTGATGAGATACCGACGCGGTACGCTGAATGACATTGCCCATATTTACGATTATAGCCTAGTAAAGAACAAAATGATACAACGGCTATCCTAAACCAGGGGAAAGGAATGTGATGGTGGAATTCACGGCGGTTAGTTTTAATGTGACAAACATCAGTGAGGCGGTGAAGAAAATAGGAAATTTATGTATTTGCTGGGCTGGCCTTGAGGAAATATAGGTAGGCTACTTTGATCAGGAATGTATTATTTACACTGTGATCAAATATGTGGTATACAGATTATTCCTACAGAAACACCAACCGCCAATTACGAGAGTAAATAAACCAGCAACTAAGCGGCTAGAGGATATGGACGGAATGGATGGATGGTAATAAAACACGGACAGTCCAATATGCAAGAGTGGGCCAAAGGGCTCCTCCTCAGAGGAATATAACCCACTTACCAATACGTTGTACTCGCTTTAACAGCTCTAGCCCAGGCGGTGTTATATGCGATAAAGCACAAGTGCGAATTGTTAGCAGGGTTCCCCCCACAGGAGTACGAAAGAAGCGGCTGGGCAAGTAATGCGGACCCAATGAGACAATCTACGCTAATGAGAGAGTCGGGGGCTTAATAGCGAAGAGAACCTGGGGAGAGTGAAACTTCGTTCCCTTGGATAGGAACCACGGTCAGAACACAACCGACTACTTGATACTATGGAAAGGCAGTATGATATACCACGTATCGCCAAAGAGCGTAAAGGGGCACCCCCTAGATAAATACTGGAGACGGCGACGGGGTCGTTTGCCACGCCTGGTCAACGCGTGTAAAGGGGGGGGGGAGAAGGTGGTGGTGAGGATGGTATTATTAGTAAAATATTAAGAAAACTAAGGGTAACAGGGAAAACATTAAGCAGAATCGAATCGGGTGGCTTATTGGTATATGGTATTGCTCAGGAAATACTTCTTAGGAGCAGCAGGGCGCACCATATCACACGCGCTCCCCTCGGACCAAACTCAGGGGTGATGAGTGACTGTAACTTTAAGCAGCGGGGGGGGGGGATATAGGGACGGGGTCTGAAACAAAGGGGAGGTTTGTGTTTAGCTCTGGACTGGACTGGACTGGGGGGTGAGTAATGGGTAGAAAGGCTCGGCTGTTTGTCCGATTAATTAATTGTATTTAAATCAAAAGGCTCTTACAATTCCGCATCACTTGTGAAAACCCCCCGTTATTATCAGCTCTTAATGATAAATCCTCGCCCAAAGGAGTCAATTATGTTGCCTTGGAGGGCGCTGGATAGTATTGCCTGGCCCAGAATAGATACCATACACCGCGGTATTGATGCAAGGGTGCCGTTCCAATTCCCTTCGTTTAAAATAGCAGCCACACGTGGAGGATTGTGGACACGACACACGACACTATTGAAATATGATCTGAAGGTGACCTCCTCGAGTCATTTTACAGTTCACTCGAACGTGCATCATTGCCAGGCAGTCATTATAGTTAAAAATGGGATGAACCAACAATAGAACATTACCAATGTCTGAGGGAAAAATACGTAGAATGCGTATGGAGCTATGCCCCAAAGACCTTACATTTCCGAAATAAAAACCACGATTTTATACGAAAACTCTTGGATCAGTCTACACTTAAAGCTATTTAATGGTGAGGGTAATATGAAGTGGAGTTCTTGGAGGGACAATTATAATTCATACCCCGGTGGGGTTGGGAGGGTGGAACAGACAGGATTTTTTTAAAAAAAACTTGAAATACAATGACACCCCTAGTAAAATAAGCGGAAGGAGACTTTAAAATAATTGGGGGAAATGGAGAGAGTGCGTGAAATATGGCCAAATTTGTATATGTATATATATATGTGTGTGTGTGTATGTTGTTGGTAAAACCAAAGGGGGGGAAAAGTAGGGTTAAATATATAGGGGTGAAATTGACAGCGTAGTGCGCGCCTAGGACAATTGCCGAAGGGTGGGGGGAGGGAGGGATATGCTATCCCGCCAAACCAGTAGAAACAAAAAGACCTATACGAAGTACACTAGAGTACTCTTCCACATGTTAGTGGATCAAGTGCTCCAGGATTTCCTCGACATGTTTCACATCCTCCAGGAAATACTTGGCCTCCGTTTGTTTGCGGCCGACCGTACTGGTGATGGCGGAGTCATTATCCTGCAGCATCGCGAAAATGCCTTCGTCCCCTTTACCGTCGCCGATGGCGAGGATGAAGTCGATGGGGCGGCTATCGTCATCATCGTCGCTCCGGTGGATCTGTTTCAAATCGCGGAGGATGGCCCGGACTGGGGTCACCTTGTCAATTGATGACGGCCGCAATTCCAGGGTTTTGTTACCCTGCACGATGGACAGGGCCAGGTGGCTGAGTGCCTTTTCCAAATTGACCTTGAGTTCGTTGGCCTGCCAAGTACCGAATTCGGGGTCAGTGTTACGGTAGTGCCAGGTCAGGATAATTTCCTTGTCCTCGATGGACGAACCCGGCGTGCGCTCCAGGTAGTGTTGGAAGAGGGGGCGGATGGTTTCGCGCCAGGTGGGGTCCACGTGATCAACCAAACAGAACCAGTCGTCCGTGTCGGGTTTGGCCGGGTGGGTGTCGCTGCTCCCCGAGTTAGCGGAGGTTGAGGAGGTGGTCATGGCCGTGGGGTCGACCATGCCCGGCTTGCGCAGGGCCTGCGGGTGTTTGTAGAAGCAGCCGTGCTCCGCCGACAGACCCACACCGGTCTCGCCGAACCAGGCGTCCAGATGGGCCCGACTCCGCCCAGAGAGGATATACACGTACGTGTCGGGCAGCTGATTGAGCTGACGGAGAAGGTCCAACACGTGGGGACTGGGCTTAGCAAACTCCGGTAGACTGTGCATCCGGGTCAGGGTACCGTCGTAATCCAACAAAATCAGGCGTTTACCCTGGGCCCGCTGGAAACCGGCGGTCACGACGGCGGGGGTGAGGGAAGGGAGACACATGACACTGTTCATTTCCTCGCTAACCCGCATCAACTCGTGGACAAACGACGTGCCCCAGTAAGCCGCGGTGTATTTGGTCACATACCGGTACAGACGCTGGTGGTTGATTTTGCGCTGCTCCGCTGACATGGAAATGGCCTGGTAGATGGCATCGGCCAAGTCGTCCGTATTCCAGGGGTTGACGATAATGGACCCGTTGAGGGACTGAGCCGCCCCAGCGAATTCGGACAGAATCAGGACGCCGTTCTTCTTCTCCTGGCACGCGATGTATTCGTATGACACGAGGTTCATGCCGTCACGGGTGGACGACACCAGGCAGGCATCGGAAATTGTGTAGAGTGACACCAGTTCGTCAAAGGTGACGGACTTGTGCAAAAAGTGGATGGGTGTGTACTCCACCGTGCCGAAGCGACCGTTGATGCGACCCACGAGCTGGTAGACATTGGAAATCAGGTGCTGGTATTCCTCCACGTCGGACCGGGAGGGCACGGCCACTTGGACCAGCACCACTTTGCCCTGGTACTCGGGGTGCTTCTCCAGGAACACCTCGAGGCCGTGGATCTTCTGGGGCACTCCCTTGATGTAGTCCAACCGGTCCACCCCCACAATGACGATTTTGTCCTTGAACTGTTCCTCGAGCACGGCAATCCGTTTCTGGATGCTCGGCTTCTCCAACCCTTCGGTGAATTTACTGGGCTCAATACCGATGGGGAACGTGCCCACGTGCACCATCCGGCCCTCAAACTCGACCCCGTTGGGCATGGTGGACAGGCCGAGAATACGGGTGCAGGAGGAGAGGAAATGACGTGCGTAGTCGTAGGTGTGGAAGCCAAGTAGATCGGAACTGAGCACACCCAGGAGGATTTCCTGGCGGACGGGTAGGATGCGGTAGATTTCGCTGCTGGGAAAGGGGGTGTGCAGGAACCAGCCGATTTTGACGTTCTTCTTCTCAGGCCCCATACGTTCCCGGAGCATTTTGGGGAGGAGCATCAGGTGATAATCTTGCACCCAGACCAGGTCGCCGTCCTGCACGATATCACAAATGGCGTCGGCGAACAGGGAGTTGGCCTTCTGGTAGGCCTGCCAGATGTCCTCGTCGAAGGAGATTTCGCCCGGGTGGTAATGGAACAGGGGCCACAGGATGCTGTTGGAGAAGCCGTTGTAGTGCATCTCGGCCAGATCGTCGTGGAGGAATACGGGGACACAGTCCCGTTCCTTGAGTTTGGAGCGGATAATGCGGCGATCATCTTCGGGAAAGTCGAGACCTAAGATACCATGGGAATAGAGGGCAAGTCACGCGGAGGAACCGGGGTTAATACTATAGACTCGGAATTACTCAGGTAGTATCAGGTGGAAGGGTAATGATAATGGTGAGCGGTAATATGGTCGGCCATCACAGGGGCTCGTTCCGAAACCCCAGTGAGCGAAAGTGGATGCAGCGTGGTGCGTTCGGCTTGGGGCATCACGTTGCCCTTGCCTGCCCACTATGCCACACCATCTTGGAGAGGGAGGCGGGAGGGTAGGAGGACCTCCACACACTCAGGTCCCCCCAGATACGGTCCTCGGGACGCAGATATAGCCGCAATGAAACCCACCCTCCTACTTGCATAGAGCGGGTTAATTGATAGTCACAGGACAATCCAAAATACACCTTTAAAAACCAACTCCTACTTACCGGGCCAGCCAATCCAGGTGAAGGCCATTTGCTTGGCCAGGCCGTCCAAGGCCGACACAAGCCCACCTGAGCTCATACTAAAGGACCATTCGGTGTCCTTCTTCTTAATGGTCACGGGCAGACGGTTGGAGACAATTAATAGCCGCGGCTCGGGCTTAGACTCGGATCCGGAGGTTGCCATGGTCAACTTCGGGGGGGGGGAGGAGGGGCTGTCGGGTGAAACGATGAAGTGAAGGAGACGGGGTTAATGGAGGAAGTTCTGGTTGGATACTGTGTTAATGGGAATGTGACGGCCAAAGTCGCCAAAGGGGTCGATAGACTGAGGGTACAGGGGGATAACGAACTGAGCTGAACCAGAAGAAGAGGAGTGAGTGAATGAATGCGGAGTTGACTGGACAGTCGTCGACGTAAGTGGTGTAACGTCAAAGGAAGCGAAGGAAGGGAAAACGCTAACGAACCTAACCGAAGGGGACTGGTGTTATAAAGAATGACTTGGGCAGGGAGGGAAGGGGAGTATAGTAGTGGAGGGAAGGAGAAGAGGGGAGGAGAGGGAAAGGAGAACTATAAGGATGTAGGTTTCGCAACGGGTAAGACTGGGCACCCAGTGCGGGGCTTATAAGGCGGGGCGGGATGGGAAACGCGACCCTGTGGATGACGTCGAGCCCTTCCCCAATCGATTCGTTAATGATTAATCCCGATAACGATCGGCCCTTCCGCTGCGCTGTTTTCTTCGCCTTGGCTTGCGTCTACGCCGCTGCCCGTCACACAATTGGGGAGGCAGAGCATATTATTATTATTAATAATAAGAGTTCCTCACTCTATTATCCTTAAATTGGGGGAGTGGGGAACCTATATCTATTACTACGAAATGCCAAACATATATATATATATATATCTCCCTCCGTCTCCCCCACCTTCTCTGTTCATTCGGGCAATTACCAAAAGTTTTTCCCCGTCACCGAGCCGCACCCAACCACAATTCCACCATTAAACATGTTCTTATCAACCCCCTAATGCCTTTGACGTATGGGGGTTTTATCCAGCAGCCCGTTTGTCTTGCTTGGTCCGGTGGTTTCAGCCAGCTCCCGGATAACAGTCTCACTGCTCTGGAATAACCGGTCTATGGAAGACGTGCTTGGTGTACCCGACCCACATCGCCCAAATTGGTTGTGTAGCCTTATCACCTCCCTTACTTCACCCTCCTCTGGCTTGGCCTTGTATCCGCCACCTCCCCAACCGTCCAACAACAACAACTGTCCCCCCCTCCCTTCAGTCTACTAGGAATGGGTGACAGTAGATACCGCGCCAGTCTCCGTGATAAGAATAGCACCTGGGGGAAAGATAGTACAACCATCCCCCCTCACTCACAACAACCACCACCACAACTGCCCGCAGTTCTGTCACGAACCCCTAAACCCTTCGGCTTATCGCGTCGATCGGTTGAGTACTGGGCCTTGGTTTGGGTTTTTGGCTGTACACCCAAGCCGGGTATTTTTCTGAAATCACTCCATCAATGTACATGTCCCCGATAAATTAACCGCCGTCGGATGTTTATGACAGGTACGTTATTGTAGGTAGAAATAAATGGTCCCTTCGAATGTAATCTTGCAACGACGGAGGTCAGGCGAACTCTCCAGATAGCCGAACCCTCACCCCCCCCTCCACAATTCCTTTCTCGGATAGAAAAAACCTAGTCCACCGGATAAATAAAAGTATATTCCATCGCTATGTAGGTGTGAAATGGTGAAGCCAGAAGCAGGCACATTCATTATTACCTTCTTCTAATCCGTACCAGCAAGAAATTGCATTTCAGCTGCCAATTATCCTCGTCCTCACACGCTGCCTGTCTAAGCGGCCTATTGGTTGCCGACGTCACCAGATGAAAAACCCGCCGAAATAACAGGCCCATTTATTCATTGTTGCCGTCGTCATTTGGTAAGAATTGGCCAGATATATAAAATATGCAATTAAACGGTAGGTGCAGGCGGAGAGGCATATCTAATAATGGGATGGGTCTACGCCACACCACCTAGTTTCCCACCCACACGACCCCGCTCCCTAAGCCAGTTGTCGTTGAACAAGGCGATGTGCCCTAGTCGAGGTTATAGGACTATTCAAACAAAACAAAAGAATCCGTCGACTAACCTCCCAACCGATGGCCATGGCCCCAAGGGTGACCCCCGCCAGCATTACGGGCGGGTCGACCGCGTCCCGAGACCGGAGTAGGGTTGTTTTCCCCTCCGAACCAGCGCACCAAAATGCCCGGCGTCTTCAGCAAAGCCCCGCCCGGCTGCGAGCGATTTTCGACCGTGAGGTAATTCACGAAATGGCCCACCACGATGCCAATCGCATCCAGCTTAATGGTGGGGTTATCCATCAAAAAGTGGATGGCCATGAATACCCAAGGGAGGTAGGCCCCTGGGAACCGGATGCCGAAATAAAGGGTTACCGGCTGCGTGGGGAACCGCCGCGACCAAACGTAGAGAATGGCCGACATGAGGCCCGGGAAGAGATTGAAGAACGGCATGTAAAAGGTGGCTAGGGCCACACCCACCATAATCAGGCCCACGAAGAAGATACCGTCGCCCTTGCGCTCGTTGAAAAGGTCCTTCTCCAGTTCACTCGAGAATTGGGTGAAGAAATACCATTGGAAAATCGCCGTTAGGGAGAGGATATCCGCAAAAAAGCCGGTAAAGAGGCGCCATAGCTGAGTCGGGTAAGTGGGGCATTCGTGGGCACATAGTACCCATACATATAAATATATAAATACAGCGTGGTTAATGGATGTAGTATAAAATACTATTGGCAAGGGAAAAGTGATCCATCCCAGTCAAATGTCGCGGATATTGGGAGGGCCTCTATCTCTATTCGGGAATAATCGAAACTAGTGTTACGGGAAAAGAGCAATGGGGGATATGTCTGTAGTGTGAGTAGCGCCATACCTGGAATTGTTGGATAATAAGGTCCCAGTCGAAATAGGTGGGGTATAAGCCGAACCCTATTTTATGGGCCGTACCTAGGCCCACGGCAAGGGTAACGAGCACCCGCGTAATCGGCGGAATACGCTGGTACCAGTCCTGGATTTGTACCAAGGGACTGTCGGACATGCCGGTATGTTAATGTCTGGGGAATTACGAGAGGCTCAAAGATGGAAGGGGGGGGGGGTATATGTGTGTAAGGTCTGGCGGGATGACCGGTGGTAGCCAGCTACAATAACGGAGTAGAGAGTGCGATAGATGAGATAATATAAGCGAGCGTGAATAGTCCGAATTCAAAGGTATATTAGACAAGCCGCAGTCATCCGTGGAAGGGCCAAGTGGGAGGATGGTGAGCATCACCGTCACCAACCTTCCTTCGTACGTGTGGCTGTTACTCCCTTTGGGGCCATTCTTGTCTCCTTAGGGAAGGAGCTTCGTAACGGGCAGCTCAACTTGCTCCATTCGCTAGGCCAGTTGGTTCTGGACCCAGAGACCCTCTCCCCAGCTCAGAATATTGAAAAGAACCTGTAGCTCATTCTCCCACCAACAACCACCCGCATTCTTTCCCGATCCCCTCCGTACCCCGCGAGTCCCGGTGGCCGCATTTCACCAACTCCGCCTTAGACCAGCTCTTCCCCGATTCCGCTCTACTACTACATGAATCCATTTTGACTCAAGTTCCATTCGTAGTTTTATCTAATATTATTTTTCAGGAGTAAATTACCGCCACAATGAGATTAGTAAGTTGATTGTGCTCGACTGCAACTGGCCTCTAGCCCACTACCTTTGGCAACTAAAGACCCGGTACTTTCGGGACACTCCCATGCTAAACACCTGGCCTCTACTTGCTTTGGGGCAGAAGCCTTACCAACGGCACTAACACCCGCATTCCCCTCCCTCTACGACATTGCCCCCATGACCCCTCAAATAGATGAAAGCGAACGAACATGCCGATATCGAGGTCACTTGGGAAGACCAGAAGAATATCAACGCATTTAGCAAACTCAATGTCAAACTCGAGGATGAACAAGAACGCTATTCCGAACTCAAGGTCAGTACTATTCGCGTCTTTTACCATCTTACCTCCCCTATCCTCGCAAACAAGGCTCGTACCGGGTAGCCACATTACCTCCGGCCCTCACTAGATCATCTCCCCGGTTGCTAACCTTTTCCCCAAGACATCCCGTATACCAATCGCTGCATTTACAGTTGGAATTAGAGTACCTGGAGGATCTCGCCATGGAACTCGAATTGGCCGATGAGGACGACCCAATCAAGTAAGTAAAGCATCCGGCCAACTGTCCAGACAGGCAGTACCCGCAAATATAAACCTATAAATTGTTGTACTTATTTTTTCGGATTTCTTGATCGGCTCACTGGTATCTATCTCAAATCCCCCTCCCATTAACTCATCCGACTTTTGATAATGCACAATACCGTGTCTAAATTGCATCGCCACCGTCTTCTAGCTTTAAGATCGCCGATGTATTCATCGAGCTGCCCCTCGAGGAGGCTCAGGAAAAAATCCAGACCGAGAAAGAGCGACTGGAAGAAGAGGTTGAGAAAATCAAGTCCAACCTCGACCAGATGGAAGAGCAGCTGGCCGCCCTCAAAAAGGTACTTTACGGCAAATTCAAGAACGCCATCAATCTGGAGAAGGATTAATGGACACGCACCACCATGTGAATTAATACAGTATTATCGGCCCCTTCACCCTAGTGAATGCAATTGGCATCCCACCCTTTAATAATAAATACCTAGTTCATTTGGGTGATTGTTTGGCGCCATTACAAGACAAAGTGCTCGTAATTGCCTGATTATATAGATCCCCATTTAGGGCAGGCGGACTTTGAGTTGGACAATACCCATTTGAATCACACGAAATTTAATCTAAGACTAGTATAAGTCCGTACACATGCCGTTTTGTTCCCAAAGCTTCGCTTGGTCTGTCCATGGGCAATATTATCGAACGAATTGATTGGGAATGTGTGATCTTGGCAGTAATGATCGGCAGTGTACTAGCGAAAAGTAGATACCATGCAATTAAATTGATAAAAAATTGACCTAACCAATCGGCTAAATCGGCCTAGTGAAGTACATTCAAATATGGCGAACAGGAATTGGACATATGTTAAAGTCAATGGTTAAGTATACGGGCCCAATTCCGAAGACTCTACTGGGATTAGATCAGTAAGAGGTTCTTAATATCTTTTACTCCAGCACCCATTGTCGAGCACAATAGTCGCTGAACTGCCCACTAAACGATTGGTGATGGCGAAAATCCCGCATCTTTAACGAGGAATTCGGAAGAAGGATTTTAGCTCCTCCATCCTTGAGATTGAGCCTATGCCATTGATGCCATACCTACTTATTGTAATGAAATTGTATTTTAGGTAACCATCTATCACATAGACTAGCGTCAAGCAATAGCGGGTAGTTTGTATTGCGCTATGGCCTAACTCGGCCACCCTGGGGGCGTTCGTTTTCCTTAGTCCCATTTAAATTCTAATGACCACCTATATTGATGCTCGACAATGGAACAAGGCGTATTCCAAAATGCTACCAATGGTTTATTAACCGACTCCGATAATACAGCCCCTCTGCATCAAATCGAATGGGTGGCGTCATGTCGTTTTTGTGCGGCTTTATAGACGGACAACATTGAACACTATTCTCTCCACTCCTGATTACACTACTCATCTCGTACCCCTAAACTCTGCCGAGTATATTAACAGCGATATTTCGCCCGATCTCGATAATTTCCGTATTACCAATTTTCCCTATCATATTTTCACAATCATTTCCTAATCCGCGACCCTTCATCCGTCTTCTATACTACTGTTCGATGGATTTCTGGGGTGTCCACCTCACCCCCTTATAATCCATACTATATCCACACTAACCCTAATCACCTCATTCGTGACCTCACCTACCTTCCCGCTAAACTGCCCGCCAGACTATTGCTGGATTTAGTGGCACTACCTGGTTCCCCCGGGCTAACTGAACCCTGTCTACTCCAACTCCACAGCCAAGAAAGCCACCGATCCCTTTGCCTGTACGTTTGACATTTCTCCCTCATCACTGAGCTGGACTGAAGTAGCCCCCCCTGAACAGAACCCACGAACCGCATTTCGCTAAACCCTCTACGCCGACATAATGTTCCAAAAGGGGGATAAAACTACGGACGGGGTCGAGCCGAAGTCCCCCCGAAAGAAGCTGAATGCCAGGAAAATGAAATCCATTAAAATTGCCGGTATAGCCCAGCTGGAGAAGCAAACCAAAAAGCTCCGTCGTATGACTAAGCACGATTGCGAAAAAGAGCCACTGGATGAAATGGCCAAATTAATTAACGATTTCCAAGCGAGACTTATTCTGTGCGAGTAGAACGACTTCTAATCGAAACAAGCCCGACAGAATATTCCAACCAGAGACCGCCTTTTCAAAAGGCAGGTCCTTTAACTGTACCATTCTAGTTATGAGATATAACGAGGCGGGACTCATTAGGTTGGGCAGCTGTGGTATTCGCCTACTTCAACAGCACATATATGTAGTGCCGCCCAGCACACCATGATTGATTGCTAGTGGTTGATACGATATCCCGCACATGGAGTATCCACCAATTCCATGTTTAGCTTGCTTTTATCCCGGAAACGCCAATTGTGACAGTTTCCATTGATGGCATTGTTGCGATTAATGACATGTAATTATTCTAGTGTTGATGTATTGTCAACAACCACATCATATCGTAGCTTTGCTTTTAATTATTTTGTATTTATTCTGGTAGCGTAATTATAATTTCTACAGTATCCGAGTTTATATCTAAAAGATGGAATCCTGTGAGGGAAGAGTCAACAGTCGGTTACCCATTGAACTTCATAATTTCAATGCTATTATTTTTTAAAATAAAACCTTTTTGTTTGTACCTGGTATTTTTCAGAGTATTTTAGCAATCGTAATCTCTTGTTTCCTACAATTGTACCCTGCATCTAGCACGAGTTCCAGGGCCTCCGAAACTAATCAGTCTGCATTTTTGAGCATACCCAAACCAGTAAAGCCGGGACCCTCTGTTGCAGCGTCAAAGCAACCTGAGAAGGAAGGCAATGTCATTTTGCAGCTCCCTAAGCCCAGTACGTCGAAGGTGACGTCACCCAGCACTTTATATAGAGATAAGCATCATTTCCCAGCCCCGACGCATACCTCTCTAGCACAGGCATGGATGAATGGTCAACGTTGGCGTTATAGAGCAGGACAAGGGACGCCCAGCCTAGTTATAATATAAAATAACTATTTACTAAGTCGAAAGTATATGTACAACTTAATCTATCATATAATCTACCGCTTATTATCCGTTCACAATAGGGTATTATACCATAGGAGATATTACTGGTGACTACTAGAATCCCTGTACCTGGGAAGCGTAGATGGGAAGACACTACTAGGTGATAAAACATAAAGATAATGAATAATGAAGACAAGACCGCGAATATAATAATAAAACCGTTTGATAAGGGGGTCCGGAATGGCCGAAGAGGAGTAGTACCTTCGTTGATTGAATTCGCGCACCCCATTGATAGCAGTTGGCCACGGTTGAAGCTAGAACCCAAAGGTGGGCCAGTTTTAGTCGATAGGGTCTGTCCATGCAAATATATATTTTAGATAGCCAGAGTATTAGTTGTATAGATAATGTGAAAAGGCTGGTGTAAATATTGGTCGTAAATGGCCTAAGCCCTAGATAATGGCAATGCAGGATAGAGCGAGGGTGTAGTAACCAAGCCAGTACGTAGTCTTCGAGGGGCGAATGTATCTATTAGAGAGCCCATACGAATTAAAGGCATCATACATTCGATTAAATAGAGTTTATAAAGCTAGAATCTATTATAAATTACCTTAGCAGCCAAGACATCTCACAATCAATAAATCCCCGTGCAATCCCTTAACAGGTATAATTCAATACGGCTCATTATCCATTTCAGAGCGACAGTCAAATAAACCTAACCACCGAACAGAACCGGACGCATTAACCCTTTTCAACCCGTCAAATAATCCGAGTCAATACACATCAGCACTTTTTATTCCAATGACTGGTGAAATCGACGGGCAAGTGGAAAGGAGATTGAAGAAGAAAAAAGGTGATAACGGAAGAGGGAGTTAGAGAACGGAGACACAACCCGAAATACTAATCCAGCCATATCAGAAATGGGAGGGGGGTTCGAGGAAAGAGAGTTGGGATTTATTATAAGAGAGGGGAGGGGGAAGTTGTCGACGTGAGGGCACACGAATGAGTTACAGACATCCAAGCATTTTTTACGCGATAGTAGTAATGGCGAATCAAAAAATTTACTCCTTCATGGCGGTGGCATCCTCCTCGGTCTTCTGCTTGTCAGCGGACTTGCGTTCCAACAGAGCCTTGCGGTCGTTATCGAGCTTGATCTTGATGATCTGGACGTTGGAAGGGTGGATGCCAATGGGGGCGGAGGCACCGTTGACCTTCTCGCGGACGACGCGGTCAATGTGGATAATGAACTTCTTGCGGGACACCTCGGTGACACGGCCCTCGCGGCCCTTGTAGGTACCGCGCACAACGACCACCTCGTCGTCCTGACGGATAGGCAGAGTGCGGAACTGATGCTTGGCGCGGAGCTCCTTGGACAGGGAAGAGCTCATGATCTTTCTGCGCTCACCGCTGGAGGCGGAGAAATGGGCCTTGCGGCACTTACGCCGGGAAGAGGTAACTTCTGTGAATGGGTAGATAGAGAGGGAAGGGGTCAATAAATTATAATATATATATATGAATATGAGTCTCGCGGGTGAGAATAGGGGAGGGTGATTCATAATAATTCACCGTTATAGAGATTCGAATGTCCTTAGTAGTTAGACATTGTAGTATGTCGCGCGATTCCCGCTCGTCCAGAAGAGCCATAGTGAGCAGATTCCTAGCCCGTGGGTATCCAAGGGAATCCGAGGTCCGCCCATCCTAACCCATTTCCGGCCACGGGGTAGTTCGTTATGGGAGACTGTCGCCAAACTCTAACTACACATCAGCCTCGACTGACCGAAACGAAGAGCCGAGAGTGGTTCCGCCTATTCGGCCGGTTGAGTCAAGTGGTAAAGCAAGCCGGGCAGTTCAACCGTAAATCCACAGCAACTTGCGCAAAACAGGTGAATAACGGATGGACCTTGCCCGATAAGAGTGTATATGCGGTCGCCTAGCCCACCTACAGGACGGATGGATGGATAGATGGATGGATGGGTTCGGAACGGACTACCACGAATCAGAGTGGCCTTTGCCAGCGGGGCGAGGGTTGGACGAGCGGTTGGCGAACGGACGGACGGACGGGTGTATGGTCTAACGAGGGCGCGACGGCACTTACTGCGAGCGAAGGCCATCGTGGTGGTGTGTATTTTCGTCGACACGAGTGGAAGCAAATGTGCAACTAGTTACGGAAAAATACAGGAAGAGAGGGAGCTTAGATTATTCCACTTTGCCATCAATAAAATAGAGCCCTCTCCATCGGATTTCTCTTACCAATTTGTTTGCCACCCTCATCTTACTCTCACACACACGCACTCCCTTTCTCTCGCTAGGCTCGGCGCATGGTTTGGTGCCTATCAAAGCCCCACCCACACTGCTGCCACATCGCAAACGGTATAGCAAAATCCCATTATAGGCGCGGGTCGAGCTATTATAGTCACGTGATTATTTCACCTGGATTAATTTGACCCACACCTTATATATTTTCCCATTCTCAACTACCAAATCCTAAGGAAATCCGGCTTAAATGGCACCAAGTTACCCAGGGTAAGCATACATGAAGATAATCAAAGTAAAGTTGTGAGAGAGGGTGCTTTATAATATACATAATAGAATGGATGAAGGGCGTTGTATAAGGAGTGAATTAGCTAGTATAGGTTAGAGCTACTAGATACTGAACATAGCAAGTAGGAATGCCTGCAAAAGTAGATGCGCAATAGCCATCTAAAGGATTCAAAGATTAAGTAGTGTAAGGAGAGCTATTCGCAAAAATGAATGGTTTGCAATGGCAGTTAAGGATGTAGTGTTTATTGAATATATATATATATATATAATTTTCGTATCCACCATTTCTAGCATCGTAGTCAGTAGTATATGATTGTGTATATAAATCCCTAGGCATTATTTAATGAGAAATGATCAATTTTCTGATTAGCTCTATCTATTCGGAATTCTATTTCCAATACTAAAATGGTGTGCCACCAGAGATATTACCTTTCATCCGCAGCCTTATACAGTTAGGCTGTATTGTATTTCTCCCAGGTGCTTTATTGACCTAACTTGCCCTTATTCCC
The DNA here is from genome assembly GCA_027576995.1 of Dimargaris cristalligena. Classification (NCBI taxonomy): domain Eukaryota; kingdom Fungi; phylum Kickxellomycota; class Dimargaritomycetes; order Dimargaritales; family Dimargaritaceae; genus Dimargaris; species Dimargaris cristalligena. The sequence goes on from JANBQC010000154.1 coordinate 24,711, forward strand.
TCCTAGTAAATGCATCATGTCCGACCCCTCCTCAAACTTTACCTACTCTCCGAATGTAGCCAATCGGTTAGTCCCGGCCACAAACATCCTTGCCTCATTGTCGAACCATGTCACCCGAATAGTGGTGGGTGTGGCCATTTTCCACCCCACTAACCCGGACCAGGTGCTCATTGTACAGCGTACCGATGCCGAAGAACATTTCCCAAGCCAATTCGAATTACCCGGTGGTCATATGGAGCCTACCGATGCTACCGTGCTTCATGCCGTCGTTCGCGAGACCCAGGAGGAGACGGGATTGAAGGTCACCAAAATCACGACTGAGTTTGAACCGTTTGAGTATCAAGTGACTTATAATAACACCAACAACGACCCCGAGACCCAAACCGAACCGGTTGCCCAAACCATCACCACCTTGCAATTGAATTTCCGTGTCCAAGTTTACCCCGGCCCTATCAAACTCAACCCAGACGAACACCAAAGCTATGCCTGGGTCGCTCTAGACGATATTGACCGCTATCGAATGAGCCCCACCATGGCGCAGGTTGTACGGAATGCTCTTGCCTACAACCATACACTGTCTACATCTGATAGTATCCCGCATGTCCCACTCATCGACTGCCACGCTCATTTTATACCGCCGCATATCTCTTTTGCGGATTTACAGACCCAGCTCCAGGAGTGCAAGAAGCAAGATGTTTATATTGTGGCGGTGTCTGAAGGCCTACAGGATGCCCAAGCAATTGCTGAGGTCTGGCAGTCCTTGAGTGAGTCGAATGCTCACTCCAAAAATCCGGGATCCTCCTCCTTGTGGGCCGTCCCCCGAGAGGCCCACAACCCACAAGATTGGGAGACCTTTGTTCAGTGTTACCGTCAGTACGTGGCCCCCTGCTACGGGATCCACCCTGCCCAAAAAAACGAACCATTGGAGACAGCTGAGTCTGTTGTCACCTCTAGCCTTGATCGATCCCAGTACCGCTCGGCCAGATTTATAACCGCCACTAGCCATCCCGATGGCAATGCCATTGCAGATGACGACTGGCCCCTCATGACCGAATTCATCCGCCGCGAGACTGCCCGAGGCCAGTGCGTTGGAATTGGCGAAGTGGGTCTTGATTTTTCCCCGCATGTGCTCCGGGGAGACCCCTCCACCGATGAAGGAAAGCGTAGCCAGCGGTCTCTGTTGCAGCACCAGATCCAGCTGGCCCGGTCCCTGGAGTTGCCACTTAATGTCCACTCCCGCCAGGCCGGAAAGTACGTACTCGAGATACTGGAGGCCGAGCTCAAGCAAGCTAGCCAGCGGGATGTCGGTGACGCCGATGGACCCCCTACCACTCCGGTCTCGCCCCCCATGGTCCCTGTTCTCTTACATGCCTTCGATGGGAAGCCCAGTGTGGTGCGACGGGCCCTCGGCCTAGACTTTGTTTATTTTTCCATTGCCCCCGCCGTCCTTCGGGAGCCCCAGTTTCAACGCCTAGTCGAACTAGTTCCTTTGGATCGCCTGGTGCTGGAATCGGATAGTCCCGCTTTGGGTGCCGTCAAAGGCGAACCAAGCCACCCCGCCCATATCCGACAGGTGGTGGCGCACATTGCTCGGATTAAACAAGTGCCCGAGATTGAAGTGGCCCGCCAGACCACGCGGAATGCATTGCGGATTTTTACCCGGCTGGCTCGTATGTGGCCCCACGTAGCAGCAGCTGTTGGAATGCCATCAATCTCTGGTCAGACCTAGTAAACTAATCTGTTCATATTATGGCCCTAACCTTTGTCCTGTGCATCGCGCTATTTATTACCAGTGGCCTGTGAACCAATTTAGGCAATCAGCCATATTCAGACGGGTGAAAGGGTTTTCTTCTTCCACTTTTCGAGCCATTGATGTTTCTTTTCAAAGCTTCGTATGACTAAACCAGCTGACCTTGGTTAGTTTCGATTGTATTCTTACCAAACCATACTTCTGAATAAATATATTCAAGCATTCTTTACTTAATTTCATTTAATTATGGATGACATATAATTAAGTATCAGGGATTCAATGATACCATCCTCCCTCATCTAATTGTATAATTTTTACAAAATGCATTTAATAGAAGCAATATAAGCATAGTTGCTACCCATCTCAAGGGATGCTCCTGCTTACGGCTTGGTCTCTAGCGACTTCTCGAACTTAGCGAACTCGTCTCCGCCCAACTTGTCCAGCTCCGTTTCTACTTGTTCAACGGACGTGACTTCGGGGATATAATGCATCAACATATTCTCGATACCGTTCTTTAGCGTGATAACCGACGAGGAACACGTGCGGCAGGCGCCCTTCAGGGCCAACTGAACGACCCCCGATCCCTCGTTAAAGCCGATATACTCAATATCGCCACCGTCCTCCTGGATCGAGGGGCGAATGCGGGTATCCAGCAACTCCTTAATCATTTGAACGACTTCCGAGTCATCGGGCAATATTTGGGTGTCGCGCGGGGAAGTGGGCATCTCGTCCTCGGTCTGGAACACAATCGGTTGACCCGAGGAATAAAAGTCCATGATGGCGCCGTAAATGTCGGGTTTCAACAACTGCCACGGCGTGTCCTGGTCCTTGGTCACGGTAATGAAATCGCGGCCGAAAAAGACGCCGGTAACACCGTCGACCATGAGGAGAGCCTTGGCCAACGGGGAGGCGCGGGCACTGCGCATGTCCAGGAATTCGAGGGTCCCCGATTGACCCTCGGGGAGGACGGCTTCGCCGGGAACGAATTTGAGGGAATCCTGGTTGGGGGTGGTTTCGGTGCGAATGAACATGGACCGACGGGACATTAGACTGCCTAATACGGGTCCGGTGAACGGAGAGGGGGAGGAGGAAGTAGGGGCAGTCCAGCCGCGGGTGGGAATGGAGTTGGGGAGGAAGGAGAGAGACCGGGTCTGGATCAGTCGGCCACCCAGTCCCCGCAAAGGAGCAGCAACCAAGCGGAGAGGAAGCCTGGTGGCGGTGGTAGCGAGCAAGACAAAATGGGAGACCATGGTTTTCTATAGAATGGCAGAGTGACTGCTTGAATCAAAATAGGGAAAGTCGAATATTGGAGCGTAATGAAATATACAATTGTAGGGAAAACCTAATGGTACTGGAACGCATGAGAGCGAGGCATTCAGGTACATGGTGGCGTGGCTTGGGGCAGCGGTTGCTGAACGACCCACTCCTGGCATAGTTATCAGTTCAGTTCTGCCACCCCAGGAATTTCCCCCAGGGCGCAGGAATGTATGCCGTTGGGAGATTTGACCAATAGAGCTCCGTAGTTGATTTACCCACTTAATTTGCTTAGAAATACGACTGGCCGCCAGCTCCAATTTCTGTCAAATCGGCCTGATACGGGAAAGCTCGCGTAGTACTGTCCTTTTTTAGAATGGGGGGATGTTGGGTATGCATCATTATGACCTTTTAAGCCGATTCCTTGAACTATACCGGTAAAAGGTGGTAATATATATGAGGATGATTACCCAAAAAACCCCTCTCTGCCGAGGATATGTCGAATATTCTTTGAATGTCCCATTTGGTCGGATTACGATGCGACGGGGGCAACCACGTGCTCTGAATAAATCGGATTAGACGGCACATCGCGTCTTTGACCAAGTTATTGGTACTGTGCCATTTGGAAGGTTGTATTAGCTGGTTATTCTCTTTTGCCCACCACTTAATACTACCGAGTACACAAGTAAGATGCAGCTAGTGGCGCATGGGCGTAGATGGGCAAGGTCCATGCTTAATATTCAGGGCAAACGGGCGACCAACGGGCTTGCACCCCGTTTTATTCACCCCAGTTTCACGTTCGCACTTCAAGTCCCATTCTACACTTTTGATAAACCTGCTTAACGAACGCTGGGGTTCCTATTTGCCGGAAACTGAACCGAATGAGGCTGATGCACCCTGTTCGCATAGTAAACAGAATAGGTGGAGCCGTCACCACTAACAGGAAAAAGAGAACGTCTCTTCCAGAGTAATCCACCTCATCATCCATTGTGGAATCATCGAACCTCCGTCACTTCGTCCACACCCGTGATGTCATCGTTCCACCCCACCAACACCCATTTTAGTACAGGCGTATATAATCCACCCCGTCTTCCCTCATCTAGCAAGTGTATAATAGCCGGTCTATTCCTTCAATTCCTTTTACTTTGCCCCTCTGTATTATATTTTGTCATTTATAATATCCATGGCCCAATTCACTCAAATACATCATCTTTGAACTAGTTTCCTTTGCCCCGCTGGTTCCACCAGCCACGTTGGGCATTAATACCTATCCATCAACCTAGAAAGTGGCAGTTTAAATTTATCTCACTCGTATTTCCGCTTCTTATTGTCAACGCATATCACAATACACCTGGGCCATACCCAGTCAAACACCCCAGTATCCTATATTTTCCCATACAATTGCAGTCGACCATGTACCTGGGGTTCCCCTTTATCCACCTGGGGGTATGGATTTTCCTCCTGGGCCGCCTTGCCGCCTCACCTCTTCCCACAGCCAGTCCAACAGCTTCCTCCACCGAGTCGGTGCACCCCACGACTGATTCTGCAAGAAGTTTACTCGGGACGCCCATGATCCTGTACAGTTACCACGTGGCCTACGAGAGCAGCACCCGCGGTCCCCAGTCCGTGGCCCTCTATGACTGCGAGGGAACCCTCCTCGCCCATTCGACCGCCGACTTCGCCCGAAACCTCGTCAAACAAGGCTCGGGCCGCCTATTCGACGGTCGTTACATCAACCAGTCCTACTGCACCTGCGACTCTGACCAATATAACTGTTTCAGTCTGGTGGACGGACCTTTGGGCTCGGGCGGCCAAACCCTGAACTCCTACACGAGTGCCAGCTCGGACTTGTATCCCATCGGCACGACCCTCTGGATAACCGAATTGGCGGACCAGCTCCTTGCCAATGGCCAACACCACTCCGGGTGTGTGCGGGTGGACGATTCGTACGATGAACCCCATTCGGGTATTCTGAGCCTGTTTATCGGTCGGGAAATTAGCGGTCAGTTTTTGATGAAGGAACTGCAGTCGGATTCGACCCCGATTGTCCATGCTCAAGTGGCCGACTGTCAACCCCGGGAGTATACAGACCGCTACTTGCGCCCCATCGCCTTACGCTACCTACTTTTCAAATAGCCTTATTATCCTTATAAAATATAAGTGTATATATAAATGTATATTACCATTCCTCAAAACTGTTTATTTATAATTTCGACAGCTTTGAGCGGCACAGACTTGATGCTGGCTTTCCGTAAGGAACTGCCGCTTGGTAACCGGGTATTGGTTAATCATTTGTGAATTTCGAGTAGGTCGTCCACACTGTCGCGGACTGTAAATGGGTGCCCATTGTGCCAATCAATCCCCTCGATTTGCTTAATAGGTAATGCAATATTGGTATTATATGGTCACCGAGTAGTGGCTTGGTCTGGAGAAAGGGAGGTGGTTAATACGAATTCCTTTTATCTAAAGGAAGATGCCCTTCTCTACGGCTAAGAAGGCAATTGTATCCCTCCTCAACCACTCGGTAGGTATAGGTAGAATGCACCCATTAATAGCGACGAACACATGTCCAAGTCGGTTTGATAAGGCTGATGTGCTTCCCTATTAGCTATTGATGGATCCCGTTGAACGAGGTATTTTCATCCTTGAAGGGGAAATCCTTCACCACTGCACTGGGGTAGTTTTGTTCACAGGCCCTTAGTATCATTCCCCAACAGGTCGAAGAAAGGGTGGCTAGCACCCCACCTAAAACGATCATTTTAACACTCTTACACATACGCACACACACACTCATTCTCTCTCTCTGGGTGGATCATTCGCTAACACCGAAGCCGGGTGTTGAACCCCTCTTTGGGGAGAAGTGGTATGTCGTTTATATTGCTACCCCATCCGGGATTTCCTTTGGGAATATAAACATTTTGGGGCCAGTATGATCTCCCCTCGCCAAAGAAACAAGAACAAGTGGTTGAGATAATCATCATCATCTCAGTACCCGTCGCAAACTACAGCAGGCCTCGATAGTACAGACACACCTTAGTCAAATTACCTGTTTGCCAAATAGAGGGTGGGATACGGAACTAGTCCACTGTCCTCTACATGCTCAGCAGGGGGTTCAAAGTGGATCGTTATTTCTATCCGACTCCCCACCAGATAAAATCACCCATAGTTGTTCGTGGGTAACTCCTAATGGCGGCTGGCATTAAAAGTTATCAGTTGGCTGAACCCGGCTTAGTTAGTAGCTGAATGGACCCCAAGTCATTAAAGACAACCATACAGTCCTGGCATTTTTCTTCTCTTAATGACCCCCCACTCCAGCTCAGCAAACAAAAGAACTGTATGGCTAGATAAATTAATAGAAGGGAGGAATGGGACTCGGTTTTAACGATCTGTATCTCCCTGTCCTTCCCGGCCTGTTTTGATCAACGCCCCAGCTTTAATGTCCATGAATTCTACTGATAGCCAGTCGCACCACGCGCTCATCCCCATTAGTTGTACCGTGGGCACTTGGCCATGCCTCTAACTAGGCGAATCCATAATTTCTATGAAAGCCAAAAGAATCTAAAGCAAGCGCTTGAAATATGTTCAGTGGATCTGTAGAAGAGCATTCCATATTTATTCGACCTTATTCCTAACAAGTATGCTATATGTAGGGAAAGCTGGACCAATCCTTCTTGACCTATTGCTAAAAGGATACATTTACGAGAGGCCAAATGGTAAAAGATACGGTATGAGTGGGGGTGGGTAAAAGTACCATTCCCATGTCCAGTATAGAAGGACATATCCATGCGTGTTCCCTCGTCCACCCACGTTTATCCCTAATCCAGCGTTAAAGGAAAATCGCGAATACTGTAACCCTCATTGGCCGATCCATTACGCATAACTACACATACCTAAATTGGTAAGCGGTGTGGCCTTGTAAGCCCCTCCTCCCCCTAATGCGAGTAAAAATTATACCACTTGAAGTCAAGCCTGAATAACGGATACTAATTAGGCCCAAGCAAGGGAATGGCTGCCTGTCCACAGTATAAGCCGGGTAATGAGAATGTTCATTCCCGAAGCAACTCCCGCACTCACATTTTCTCATGATTTTTAAGCCATCGGGTCTTGCATTGTGCTTTATTAAGGGCACCGTCATGAATGAGGATTTTCACCCATTACCGGCATTGATGCACTGTTTCCTGTCGTACTGATTTAAATAGTGCAATTGCGGTCTACCATTCTAAAGTATATATAGTAGATTGTGCCGCCCCGCCTCTATTGAGCAAACTGGCGATATTTTTTAGCGGCTCTCCCTCATAATTACTACAATTCATATATATTTATATTTATTCCAGGTGTTTTCTATACCATTGCTTTATATTTGAACTAGATTTTAATTTTTCCAACGGCGACGTGCCTGGGTCTCCAAGGTGGCGCTACCGCCGACCAAGAGCCTTATAAAACTGTATCGACCTTTAGATATTCCAACTAGTTGATTTCAAGATATCTGTCAACTCTTGGTCATATCTCTTCCCTGCTCCCTATCCCCAGTTCGACCCGCGATTATAGTCGTTTTTGACCATGGTCCTATGTGGTGTTTGGGGGATTTTCCTCTTCGCTTACTTAATCGTACTCACCCGGGCCGATCAGTTTTTTAACTCCACGACCCTCACTAACAGCCGGAACCCCTCTTTTCCCGCCGAACTACAACCATTGCCGCCGTCCACACTGGCGGCCACCCGTGCCACGCGAAGGATCCGGGCGGTTGACATCGTCCTCAAATACGATGCCAGTAAGGACGGTACCCACGAACTGATTTTCAGTTCGTACAATGTGGCCTACGAAAGTCGCACCCGGGGCACCCGCGATACGTATGTGCGGGACTGCCAAGGTCAACCGCTTGTCAAGGTCACCCACCAATTCGCCGAGGATCTTTTGCGCCAGGGGTCGGGGCGACTCCTGACGGGGCAGTACATGAACATTGGGGACTGTCTCTGCGAGAATAACTTCAGCTGCTTCATGTTCACCGCAGCGGCCATGGGTATCGGGGGCGCGCAACTCCAGGCTTTTGTGAGTGTGTCGTCGGACGTGTACCCGTTGGGCACTTATTTGATGGTCGAGGAACTCAAGGGTCTTTTACTGCCCAATGGGGAGCACCACGACGGTTGCGTGCGGGTCGACGATTATTACGAAGACTCGATTCTGGGCAACTTGACGCTGTTCGTCGATAAGAAGGGCAACGATGATTTTATCCGGGGCTTATTGCACAATGATAATGTCCGCGCTACCCCTTCTGACTGCAAACCCAAACACTACACGGATCGTTATTTGTTTCCCATTTCGATGGTGCTCTTCAAATTTACCTAATATACACACGCACACATGCGAACTAGCAAAGACACCCCTTATGAGCCTTATTTCTATATGATTACAATCTCACATTGGCCGAGATAAGATGTTATAATTCTACCCCTCTAATTCATGTTAAGCTTATGTTTCTATTCCCTAATAATACGGTTTCTGTATTACGCCCATCTAAGGAAAACCAAGGTAGAGAGTATATCTTGGTTATTAACTGATTTTTGCTTCGACTTTACGATATAGAGTGTGCGGTGGGGCCCTCTATAAAGGTCGAGGGAATACATTAATTTATACAAATAGGGAGAATATATCGTATATTATCTGTAGCAATGAAATGAGCTTGAGAGCAAACAGGTTCAAATGACAGTGGGGCAATGGTTATACTAGGCTAATAAACTGAGGGTGTGGTCCATTTCTTCAGTGATGCCACTAGCCCCCTAGTAAAAATATCGTACCGGGCCTTAGAAGAACTACAACGTCAACTCTAGAAAATGAATTTAGTCTCGTTGAATTTGAACTATTCGGCTGGATTACCAGGGGCGAAGCAGATATAGCTGCCCTACTAGTTACTAATATGTATACCCTAAGGTGGTGGTGGAAAAGGTACATTTTTAAACAAATTGAGCGCTCCCAATTAGCCACTTGTCACTTTTAGAAAGGAAAAGAAAGGTTGGCCAGAGAGAGCTTCGCTGCCGCGTAGATATAATAACTGTACGTACCATCTGTGGATAACTTATAAAACCGACGGCACCACAACTAGTCCATAAACCTCCCCCTCCGCCGATTCACACAATCTGGAGCCACTAATTCCCCTCCCCTTTCAAACCCCAGCCCTCAGAGTCAGATTCACCCCCACCCAATCGGCCAGGGGAAATGACCAACGATTCTCGACTTTATTGACCAGAATTCAATTTACTTTTTGAGCTCATCCAATCCCTACGATTCTTTACTTTTTCTATATTTTCTTTCGTTGCATCGGTCCCTATATTCAACTCGATTAACCCTCCGATCCCCCCTTTCCCTAATCCACTACTTTATTTACTAACCCGCCAATCTCCCAATTCCCACCATGGTCGGTGCCGCTCTCCGTTCTCTGGCGCCTCTCGGCCGCCTGTCTGGCCGCACTTTAAGCACTTCCGCTCGGGTCGCCACCACGACCGCCACCTCCGGTTCCGCCGTGGAGAAGCCGGGCCGCGAATCTAAATCGGTGGTGGATCCCACGGCCGGTGGGGCCTTGGTACACGCCGACGTGGTGTCGGGAGCCCCCGTGGAACTGCATAGCCGTATGGTGCGCATCTTCAAACCGACCAAATCGGCGATGCAGTCGGGTACGGCGGCCACCCAGAACTGGCGGGTGGACTTTGATGTGATTGACCACGGCGACCGTTGGGAAAACCAGCTGATGGGCTGGGCCAGTAGGTAAGCCACTTTTAAGCGATAAACTCGAATGCTGTAGTTTACAGGGCAAATGCATTCCCTTCCTCTCTTGCTTGCCCCTCGCCTACCAACTTATATATATATATATATATATATAGGTATATATATCGACCACTGGTCTAAGTCTAATGGGTGCATTAATAGAGGACCTATAAATCCTTAAATGCCCGACTATTTAGCCGTGGATTGCATTTACTAATTACGCCCAACCCACTTCAACCCCGCCACTATGCCATCTATTCGTTATGACCGCCTATTCCAGCGCCGACTACATGCAGGCCATTCGCATGAAGTTCAAGACCAAGGAGGCCGCGGTGGAGTTTGCCGAAAAGCAGGGCTGGAACTACTACGTGCAGGAACCCAAAGTCCGGGCCTTTAAGCCCAAGGTGTATGCCGAAAATTTCTCGTACTCCCCGAACAAACTGCGCCTGATCCGAACCAAATAGATTTCCTTTTAACTTGGCAATCCCCCGGCACTACTACTACAGCTACTATTGTGCATAGTCGCGTGCCTATAGTGGACATCTATTTGTTACTGTTGTTGATTTTCTTTGGTTAGGGGATGCATCTGTGTATTTTTTTTTACCGGCTGGTTGTTTGCTGAAAGCCAGCCGGTGTTTCGTATTCGCTTTAGGCTTCACTCCGGGGATTCGTCGTATTTATTTCATATTCATGAACCCATTGCCGTTGGAAATAAACACCGATAATGGAGCACTTTTAACGGGTGGTTCGACATACAGGTGAGGTGTTTTTGAGGCGGTTAATCTACATTACCCCTTTTAGCCATTGATGGATATGGCTCGTGCGGAAGGATGCTGGGATAGTCAGAGTGAGGTACCACTCAATAGGGCCCCAGGTTGGACTGGGCATCTTTATGATGGACTGGGAGGGGGAGGAGGATACATACCATCCAAAGAAAGAGTTAAGTTGTGGACCCTGTGCCACTCTAGGGGGGGGGAATCTTTAAGCCGGGGTACACCAAAGGGGTCAGCTGATTCAAAGGAGCGTAGGCTGCACCACCTGAGCCTCCTCTAAAGATAAAGTGGAAGAGCACTTGAAAATCTTATGGACGTGGCCATGTCTTGGGGGAAGGAGGAGGGGGTTCTCGCCGCCAATAGCCTGCAGCTTATTACCTCAAATTATCGCCATCTGGGCTTGGCAATGGACAATGGTAGATGGCCATCCGATATAGGAATATTTAAAAGGTGAATAGGGAGGGGGATTGTCGCCCTCGACTCTAACCAGGCAGAACATTCGGGCCGAACTGCCAAGCCCCGAAACGCAATCATTGGTACAGTTATCACACCATGGCATTTCCACCCAATGGAGTGTGACCCCTTCTATCTCTCTTGGCTGCCCTTACTATTTATAAACGTATGCATCATATCTGGTGGATTCATTTCTTTAATCGGCGGGTGACAACTAGGTCCACGCCTTTAACTTTTATTAATAGCCCACCACGACTAATAATAATGATAATAATAATAATAATAATTAGTATTATGCAAGGACCTGCGTGCCGAGCCCCGCGGGTGGAGGTGGTGCACAGAACACCGATGACGACCTGCCCCAGGTCCTTGGAAGGAGTCGGAGAAGGAGGGGGGCGCGCCGTGGCTTGGCAAGCCCCACGAGGCAATCAACGGCCCAGCGTGACCATAACAGATGGAGAAGGTGTAGGGAAGCTATAGACTTCTTATTCTTCTTATCTGAGACACCCCGCAGCCGAGACGGTCCGCGCGGCATTCTATAGAGAATATAATAGCACAGGCAGGCAAAGAGCGGTATTGCGTATAGTAGCAGCTGATAGGGAGGAGACAAGGAAAGGAACTGGCCATAAATTTTATTAGTCAAACCCCCCAAAAGATTGGGCCAGAGCAAGGCTTCCAAAACATTGGCTCGTTTGGCATAAAACCCACGAAGCAGACGGCGTTTCACCAAGGCCTTCCTATACTACAACCTCACAGCGGACCAATGAAATGACATTGGCGCTCTCTCGCCTGCTACTAAATCTTGCTGTATACTATTATATTATATTAGATTATATTAATCGCTCGCTCAATCCATATAACTAACTCAACTTCCCCCTCTCATACTGTAAATTCCCGCCCCAATTCTCCCCCCCCTCTCTCTATATTATCCTCCCCACCACCACCACCTCCTACAGTCATTATTATTGTCGTTTCTTGCTTTTCTTGGCATTTCCTAAATAACTCTGGTCTATCGCTCTTTCTTTCGCTCTTTGTTCCATTGCCTGAATATAACCTTATTCCTGGGTTTCATCTAGACTCGCCTCCCTCTTATTTCTTCTCCTTCGACTCCTCCTCCGATACCTTACACTATGGACAAGGGCTACCCCAATCCTCCCCAGAACGCCTACGGTGGTGGCTACCCCCAGGCCCAAGGCTACTACGGCGCCCCTCCCCAGGGCCAATTCCAGGCTCCTCCTCAGCGTAAGTTTCCCCCGCTGGCCCGTCCTTTTAACATCATCCATATATACCACGCCCCAGAATTGCGACGCCTTTAAAAATTATCTAGGTTTTGTTTATAGGGGCGGAGAAATGAGACTGGCTTATAGACCACCCATCTCATTCGGTGCCCCCCTCGCCCTCCCAACACACCGGCTTATTAATTAACCCACCTGGCACGTATTGTCCGATCTCCCCCCCTTGGTCTCTCCCCTAATTAGAGTACTACGCACCCCCCCAGGGCCAGTACCAGCAGCAACCCCCCATGGCCCAGCACTACCCCCCACAAGAGGATAAAGGCACCGGTGGCCTCTGCCTTGGCCTGTAAGTCCCATTATACGCATTTATTCTCCTATCTATTTATTCCCAGGCTTGGCTTAGGCTGAAGCCAAGGGTGGATACTACTGGCTCCCCCACCTGCTCCAAGCCCCCCCTGCTATAAAGAGAGCGGAAGCGTATTTCTGGCCCCATTTCTTGGGCCATGGTTCTTATGTAAGGGGAGGGCATACCTCCAGCCCTCCTCCCTATATATAAATATATATATATATATGTATTATGGCTTACTAACCGTATTTTCCGTTGACCTGCCAACTGTCGCATTCTGCTATTCATAATTATTGATTACCTACAACAGGGGTCTCGGTGCTCTTTTATGCTGCTGCTGCGATATCTGCTGTTAATCCTGCCCTCCCACTGGCTAACCTTGCCGGCCGTGTAAGGAATACAATGATACCACTCTGATGGTCTTGTTCCAGGCCTTCTCACCCAGTATCCCGCTGTCAATCGCGCACTGCCCTTGCCTGGGTGCATCCTATTTCGCCCATTATCCTAACCCCCCTCCCCGACCCTCTCGTAAAATACTGACTGAGGTCTCAACCACCCATCTGTTTATAGCTTACTCTGTACCAGATTTCTCTTTATATTTTAATCGTCTCTGTTAGCCATTCTTCCCCCTCTCCTCACCCTTTTATATACCGGGGGATTATAGTCCCGATCGCGTATCGTGTGGATTACTTGCTCCCGCTCTGTCCCTTTCGAAATGCACGACTTTGTTTAGCCCCCTTCTTATTTGTTTCGTCCTCTGATATACTTTACATAAATTTATTCGTCATCCGATTCAACATGGTATATCTAAAACTTATGGTGTACGACGTGGTCCCGTTGAAATCCAGGTCAGTGAGTGGATGTTTTCAATCAATTTTAATTACGTCCTTATTAAGTGGGGCATAATGCACTGATGCTAGCTGTTACAGGTTGCTGTTGGAAACCAAAATGACCCTCCAATGGACCATCCCCCCTCCTGCTTCTGCACTCTGAACCCAATGGGGTAGCGGGTTAATAACACTTTAATACACAATTCACACCATCCACCCGAACCGGAAGGGAACGGCTGGGTACGAACACCGTGTCGGATACAAGCAAGCGTGGTCATCGTCAGCACTAACTAGGTGGCGAAGTAAGTGGTAGTAAGGTAGTAATAATCTTAATGACTTCCGAAATAGTTGTGGATGGGGTTTACCCTTTTCCCCATACCATATCCAACGTGCCAACTAGTATTTCCCAGGATTGCAATGTCCTGCCGACCAAATCCCCCTGTCGAGGAGTATGTAGGTTGCCGCCCTTCGACCCTGTCTTGCTGCACAGTCACCTTGGCAGGTGGTTTGGCTGGCGTAATCGTATGGGGAAGAAGGCCTACGGCAGTGCCGCTAGTTTAGTATACCAAGATGATACGAAAAATTAAATGATGTGCAATTCATCCCTCCTCTTCTATTCTTTAATGGTCCCATCTCCATCTTCTCCTTCTTCTTCTACTGACCGTTCCCTACGAGTCCTTGATTACGCCAGTTTTACTAATACGGTTTTAAGACTAACACTCACCACTTGTCGTAAATAACCTCGTCTCGAAAGAGAGAGAGAGAGAGATATATATATCCAGATCGAACCACCGTTGCCTCCGCACGTGCGTAGTTCGTTAGTTAGAGATGTGTCAACCTCTCACCGCTTTTCCCGACAGCCCTTACCCCGCCGCCACACCCGAATGAACTGAGGGCGTTCCTTCCGGCCTGGAAGGGAGGTGGGAGAGGCCTTCTCTGCTTCACTCCTTCTACAGCAACATGCCGAACCGTAACAGTCCTGTAATTCAGCCCTACTATGCGGGTGTCAGCATTGCTTATTAGATGAGACCTGCACAGTAGGAGTGGTATGTATACAACATCCTTTTTCTCTGTCTCTCCTTCCATAATAACAGCGTACTGGAGTTCCCCGCTGCTCCGCTCCGCTGTACCGAACCTTTGATTCGGTCTATGGAGTGGAAGAGAAGGTTGCCGGGAAGTGTTGGTGGTGCTGGTGTATGAGGGCGGGGCTATACGGTGTATAACATTCCGGGTGTGGCTTGTCCCCGCCATCGGCTCTAGAAAGATGAAGTTGTATAGGGAGGTTTATTATGGAGGGGTTCCTGGATTAAACAAAGCCTAAGTTGGATAGTAATGAGGCCAGTGTGGAGAAAGGAGATGCACTCTCCGCCGATGTTAAATATAGGAGAGACAGAGAGAGAGAGAATGGACAGTCCACTATACTCTACTCTACTCTACTCTACTATAGTCTTAGCTACTCCTTTCCAAGTCCATCCAGCCCATTCACCCCTGCGCCTTCTCGTCCCCACTTTATGTTATATCGCCATACATTCCCTCACCCCCCTTGTCCCCTCCTCTGTCTTACTCTCTCTCTCCTTCTCCCTCATTATCCTTCCCTCGCTTTTCCTACTACTCTCTATAACCCTGAAGCACAATTCCCACTTCAAATTCTCTCTCCTCCCCAACACGCTACCCTGACCCGACCAATACTTTAAAGTAGACCTTCCACGGACCGCTAGGGGCCGGGACCTTTTTGGCTTCTCTTACTCTTACTTTCGCTACTTGCTTATTTTCTGGTTATAGGTTTCCCGGATAAAAATCCCCATTTTTATATGAGTATTAGACTGTACCCTAATATCGGACCACTATAACCTGTTTCTTCGACGCCGTTCGTGGAATAGTATCCTCTTTGTCACAACTGTACAACTTACCCACCCGGCAACGTACTACTGCCCCCGTTGCTACTATTACTCCAACCCCGCACCGAGAAAAACTACCGGACCTTCTAGAGAAAGAGAGACTACCTTTCACCGCTATTATTCCATTATTATTATTGTTATTTTAAAGAAATAATCAACTCCGCCGAACGACAAGTACGCACCCACCCACCCTGTCACTGTCTATATATTTGGCCACTATTACTCCACTCTCACTCCACTTCACTTTGCTAGACTCTGCTCTACCAGTGCCCCCCACTCCTCGTATTTCACCATGTCCTCCGATGATACTAAACCCGCATCGGCCACTCCACGTCCCTTGTCCATGTCACTGTCGCACTTGACACGGCCAGTATCCGTTATGATGCCCGATGCGCCCAACCCCACGGATTTTAAAATCGGGTCGATGAGTATACCGGAGATGATTCAATTTGACCGTGATTCGCAAGGTAAATGAAACGACGGCTGACCGGTGACTGGAATCCTAGGCATCATCTATATTGTATACGTAGACCTCCCACTCCTTACACATACCCATACATACTGTATATGAAGAGCTAGATATAATATAGCTACATCATCATCCGAATCGGCGCTTGTCGGAGGGATGGTAGTTGATAATTTAGAGGCGGCCAATCCCATATTACTCAGTACATGGGGGGAATCCTGGAATACTCCTCCTTTTGAATGAGCTTCTTGGTCATCAATATGAATATTTTTTGGGATCATCAGCCTCCATTTCCGCTCACCTTGCGTATCTATCTTTTCGCCCTCCTAACTTTCCTTCATTTATTCCCCCGCCTCATTCACGATGACCCTCCACATGAATTAGACCTGACCTTTGAGGTCCCAGAACATATTCTGTATACGGTCAACTCCGCCAAACTCGCGGCCATGACTCGCGATAAGGCGTCCTCGTCATACCAAGACCTACTGAACCAATCCATGGCCGACATGCATCAGCGGGCCACGTCGCCATCCCCCGATCCCACCGACTATTCCGGGGCTTCTTCCGCCTCGGTGGCCAAACCCAAACAGTCATTCCAAACCCACCATTCCTCCACCCGCGATAGATACCAGGCGTCGTTACGATCCCAGGGAGGAGGTGGTGGTGGTAGTGGCAGTGGTGGACCGCAGACGTCGATGGATGGAACTCGGGGGGCGGTCATTAGTGACTATCCGACCGACTCCGCCCGACCGGAACCCCTGACCCCCGCCGATATTCACTTGGCCGAAAAACAATCCATCACGACATCGGAGCACCATTCGGGTCCGGGAAAACAACGGAATGAATCCAAATCGTCGTTCGCCAGCTTCTTTACCTGTTGTTTCGGATCCTCGTCCCGTTATGACGACTAGTCGATGCGACGTTAAGCAGGGACGGGGGACTCCAATATAGATTGGTAGGTAAGTAGGTAGGCAGGGGTGTATAATGGATAGGGAGGGTATCTTTCTTTACCTGTTTCCCTACCTTCATTTTCCTCCTCTTGACTCATGTTGACCCTTTATATTTTTCGAATCCCTCTCCCCCTTTTACGCACCCGTTAATTCCCTGTATTGCTCGTCCCCTTCACCCCATCCTTTCTATAAACGTTTACCCTCATCCTATTATGCCGTACCATACTTGTTTTCAACCTTGGATATATGAGGGCTACTTGTGTCCATTAGCCCCAGCATTATTAGCAGTCTCTCTTATTATCTGTGACTTTAGCATTGCAGCGGGACCTAGTTTCGACTACTATTACTATTACTATTACTATTATTATTATTATTATTATTATTATTATTATTATTATTATTATTATTATTTACAACTTAAATCCCAGTGGAAGTATTTCGCATCTCTACCTCTAGTCTCTTGTCTTATTCTAAACTCTGGCCCCTTACTACCATCAGCCCCCATCCAGTTGAGTTGTATTGCTTGCCCCCTTCTTATCCATCATATATTATCTAACTGGCTACACCCAACAACAAGAATACCCCTTCCTCTTCCCATTGAGTCGATCTTATATATTCTCAAGAATAGCGGCGGTGTTTCTACTGTACCACCCTTTGGGGAGATGCTCCGATGCACTTAATCGGCCCTGTGTTTCCTACTCTCTCGATTCCTACGCCTTCTTACCTAATACCAACCACACCCTTTATCCCTCTCCTCCCCCCGCTCATCCTAGTCACTCAATCTACGCCAACCTTATTTTACTTATACAACCCCTCCTCTCCTCATTTTAAATATCCTCTCCCCGCCAGTGAGGAATCATGTTTATCCCACTTTCAGCATCTTTAAATTCCCTATGACGCCTATTAAATCCACTTCCCTCCCTCTCGCAAATAGTGTGGCTTAAACTATACTTATTAATGAGAAGAGCGGTAAAGGTTGCTTTAAGGGAATAGCTTAGGTTCAACATACTACAACGCAGTTGGCTCACCTCGCTCCTGACAGCTTGAAATTCCACGTGTGGATCCGTCCATCGATTCTTTGACACCCCCACTAGTGGTGACGGGAGAGAGTGTGGCAATGGGTTCACCAATTAGATAATCTCCGGGATAGTATGTATGTAGTATCGCTCTAATCAGATGTCTTTGTTATAAAAAAGAAACAACAAAATACCCGCCTGGGTTGATTGAGGGACTTTAAGTGTTACGTAATTGTCTGTGGATGAGCACGGTGTAAATTAACCTAAGGAAGGGAATGATCGCATAGCCAATAATACTGTGTAATTAAAGGAGAGGAGATCCAGAGCTCTATCCGTCTAAATAGCACTATCCATTCTATCCAACCGAATTCCCCCTCCACTACACTCTTACGGGGGGGCCTGTCGCCCAGCCATTCTAGCAATTTCAAGGTCTTGGCAAGGTAAAAGGGGTGGTGGTGAAATGTGATAGTGCACTATTTATAGTTGTTGAATACGGCGACCCCGCTCCCGCTCTCGATCTCCATACCTACTAGTGGTAGGCATGAGCATGGTAAAGCTGTGTGGGGGGGGGGCTATAGTGGATATACTTCTGGCCAGCATTAGGTATTGGTAGAGATAAAGTGAGGTATTTGGCCAAAGTTCGTCTCTCACGCTTTGTGGCTGGCATGACATCCCTCCCTCCTCCTTTTTTTCCTCCTCACTGGGGCCTATTCTCCCATACCCACCCTGCGTGAAGTCTTCGGAGGGGGGGAGGTGCCTATTAGGAACCCCGCCGAAGCCACCCGCTTTCACAAGGAAGTACCTCTGCAACTCCTCCTACTTGGCAAACAAATGAGCAATCATTTCCACCAACACAAGGACTGAATGAAATGGGGATGACTCGGTAGCTCTGGATAGGGAGGGATTGGGTGAAACATGGTGTGTAAATTTCTTGTTGTTTTGGTTTAATTAGGTTCACCAAATTCGGGACTGCAAATAACTCACATATGGCATTTGATTTGGGTACCTTGCAGACGAACAGTCCAATGAATCATTTTATATTCGCGGGGCCGTTTGGTTAACAGTTTGGTATATTATATGTATATATATATATATATATGTATCTATTCAGTATTGCAAATGCCCCTTTTTGGTCTAAGGGCCATTTGCTCAAACTGGTTCCCCCTCCACCGTAGCTGCAAGGCGAGCCAGGGTTATCTATCCAGCAGCGATGACACATGCCCCCTTTATTTTGTGGGTATAAATAGGATCAGCCTTACTAAGGAGGTGGTGGTTGATACTCTCTAACAGGTTGTTGGGCCATGAATCATTTTTTACGCAATTCACTGAATAGAATGCGGCTAATGCCTAGCCCAGGGTCCCTCTCTCACTATTAGTATCCGCAATTCACCAGTAACACATTACTTATTATCCTCCTCCCCCTGTTTGACTGAGGGTATGGTTAGATTATCGGAAATGTGGCTAATCGTTGTTTGGGTCAGAGTACTATGGGAGTGCCGGTCCATGTAGAGTGAGTAGGAGGGGTATGCGAGAGAGAGAGAGAGTAAGGGTGAGTATAGTGAGTGTGGGTGTGGGTGTGTAACCTTGTTGTCCCCGATGAAAAACGTCGATTGGGATGGGGATAGCAGGTAAAAAAGAGGAGAGGAAATGGAATGGATGTTGTGGGCGTGGAGATGCGTAAGGGGAGTAATGAGGCGTTGTGCATCTGCCATATGACACAGCCCAGGGCCATTACTCCTCCCCTAGAACAAGAGTGCTGTCCGTGTAGGGGAGAGAGTGGGCGTAATTCTTGGGATAGTAGGCCAAGGGTTCTCTACTTTGGCTGTACTAAACCCCCTCAACTAACTAACCGTTGCATTGCGAACCGGGAGTGTCTCGGTAGAATGAATGGCAGGGAACAGGAAAAGGGGGTTAAGTAATATAGGGTGCATTGCTGTGCCTTGGCAAATGAACCTACCTGACATTGACACATACCATATACTATGCCCTCCCTCCTTTCGTCAGTTCTCGAGCCATGTAAATCTAATAATAATCACTTGATGTATAGACACACCACGCTGCCGAATTTGCCTCCAGGATAACCATGCCTGGTCCATTAAGTAATACCTCGTCTCCTCCGCTCTGTCCATAGCTTACCCACCGGTTGTTTATATTATTGGCGAATGTCAGGAGGGATCTGGCTGGCGGGGAGGTTAATCCTTTACCCACCCACTCGAGCTGACGGGTTGGCTAAGACGAGGCCTATGGTATGGTGGGGGCCTGTTTTGGGCAGGAAGAGACCCCGCGGGAGGTTGTGATTGGATCTACTATGGCCTCGGAATATATATATAGACCTGTTCCTATATTAGTATACTCTCTCTCTCTCTCTCTCTCTCTCCCTCCCTTGATCCACGAGACAGGTCTTGGCATTTGTCCTACGGGGCGGCGGAGACCAGAAATCTAATTGTTTCGGACATTCCGCAAGCCACAGTACGTACCACCCCGCCGCGGGTGCTATTTTTTTTACACCCATCCCTCTTCCTTATCCACCTTAGCATCTATGCGCATATACCCACCCTCATAATACTCGTAGTAATGCTGTCGTCATCGTCCTCCCCGTTTCCCTACATGCCATTCCTACCCCTGAGCCTATATAAAAGTCGGGCCAGCGGCCTTCCCGCCGTGTTCCTGGTTCTGCTGTATAGTCTATTGTATTGCCTAGCCTGTCATTCGGTCTCTTATAGCCCCCCACTCATCGGTGGATTTATTTCTCAGTGACCCTATCTCCTTCACCTAGTTCTTCTACCCTCCCTTTTGCATCATAGTTACCTGCATATCTCCCTACTCAATATTTTCCTCACATCACTTACCCAGCCGCAGTCTTTTTCTCCAGTATCCTTTAAATCATGCAGTACCAGCCCCAGCCCCAGTACCAAGGTGTTCCCCCCGGTTACGGTCAGCCCATGCCCCCACAGGGTTATCCCGGTAAGTTTGGCCTAGACCCGTATCTTTCTCATTCGTCGTTTGGAGCGGTTATTCCCCTCCTACTACTCCTCCTCCCCCTAGCACATTGCAACGCCCGCATGTCCCGTATTAACCCGTCCCATATGTCTTTCGGAAATAAATTATCCTCGACCTATTTTCCCTATCACACCCAGTCGGTCAGCCAATCTACGTGCAATCCCCACCCATGGTGATCCAGCAGCAGCCTCCAGCCAAGAGCGGTGGTGGATGCGGTGACTGCTGCTTAGGTTGCGGTCTAGCCAGTCTTTGCTGTTGTTGCTGCGCCGAGGAGAGCTGTGAATGCTGCTGCGACATCTGCTGCTAAGGGCGAACATGGAGGTGATACCCCATCGGCCCACAATAGCCAAGTGGAAAAGGTTCACACCACCGCCCTATCTACGGCTCCTCTTTCGGCCCACTCGTCGGCCGAGTAATTAATAGCCGACGACCCTTATCTTTCTCTCCCATGTTTATTATTAGCGGACCCCTCGGTTGATGGAAGGGGGGGGGGTGCCCCGCTCAACCGTGCCTGTCTCTACTTCCCACCCTATTTTTCTCTTACCTATTCTATAGTTGTCAAACTCTCTTCCTTGATTACTGGGCTCGCACTATGGTATTTCAATCCCCCCCGGCCCTATGCGGTGGCTCTCCCCTGTCTCTGTTACTTCAGTCGTTTTTATCTGTTACAATTATATATATGCGCATTTACATACCGATTGCCAATAGACCCATGTGCTGTTGTTACTGTGGTTTAAATTATTATAAATACTCACATTCTACTCCGATGTCTGATCGCCATAGATTTGGCTGGAAGGGGGTCCTCTGAACATCTGATGATGTGGCCTTCCTACCCGGTATTGCTGCATTGTATAGTTTGGGGCTATTCATAAGTAACCGCTGCTTCGCACGCACCTTATGGGGTGTACTTGATATAAGCGACAGGGTTCCCAATTAACTTTACCAGCAGGTTAACCCCGGATAGATGGGTGGTACTTCATTTTTGGTGTGTTGCACCAGCACTAGCATTCATTCAAATAAAAAGACAACCTGTTTATTACATATGACCATGAATATAACGGTCTACTTTCTGCCACTGGGATCCACTGCCAGAAGAATAAAGTGTGGGTAGGAGGATATGGAGAGGGTAAGGGTATAGGTGGACAACAGAAAGGCCCTTGGGGGTGGAGGAGGTAACCTTATCACCACTACCAATGTACCCCCCGCTATTCTTTTAATGCCGAGCCCCGTCGGCATAGGAGACAAACAGATCGCCCATGTCATCGTCTTCGGGGAATATGAAATCTTCAGGCAAACCCAGGATGGGATACAAAGCTGAAATGTCATCATATTTGGCAAACACGTTTACCAATTGCTTGTCGCCGATAGCCGTCTTTAGGGTATAACACAGTCCCCTCAATTTTGTTAGTCTTTCCTGTTCAGCCTGTTTCATCGATTTGACCGGCTTGACTGACTCGCAATCCACCGGGTCCATCATCGTCGTGACGGCCGCCTCCTGATCCATAAACAGGGCCCAGTGCGCCCGTTTAATGATGAAGGTCCACCAATGCACCTGGGGCATTCCAAGAAGGTCCATAATCTCCTGCGCCAGCTCAAAGCGATTGTACAACAGCAGGTTGCTCGCCAGGTCCGGCCAGAGCCGCAATCCCCAGAATTCCGGCCAGGTGACTATTTCATTCAGCGTTTGGAAGCGGCAGGTGGTGCTCATGGTTTGTTTCCGCCTGCGGGCGGATAATTTCCTCGGGGTGGCCATCATGCGCCTCTGCTCGAGGGTAAATCCGCCAAACGCCTTACGAATAAAACCCATCGCCACTTCGGGACGCTCGCCCAAAAGAATACTCAATAGATTCAGAGATTGCCGACCTTTTGACCGGTCCAGCGTGCCCACAGTATAGCTCAAAACCCGCTGCCCTTGGTTTCCCCACTGGCCATAAAAACCAATGTCGTTGACGAACGCTAAATGGGACATATAATTGCCCGGGTCGGTTTTGATGATACGCTGCACCTTCTCGAATTCGGCGTCATCTAGGGTGTCATCAATCAGAATATCCAATAACGTCTCCATCTATATATATATATATATATATATAAAGGGTAGGTATATTAAAGGTTGGTCATTTCAGGCCCATAGAGTTTCGTTAATTTCAAGCACACTCTATAAATATACACTCAAATAAATATCTAAGAATATACGTTGGCCAGACCCATACATCCATTAATGGGTACTACTTACATTGTCTCTAAATTGGGAGCATAAGGTCGTTTTGCCCAGGCCAGTACTCTCGACCGGCTTTCTTCTTGGTATGGGAATAATCTTGCGCGGTTCGCCCGGCAGAGGGCCGATGCCTCCCATACTACCGCTGGGCGAATTTGCATTAGCAATTGGGTCCATATTGCCGTTATCGTTATCGTTATCGTTATCGTCGTCGTCGTCGTCGTCGTCATCGCCCAAGGTCATGGCCCACCTATTGCGTTTCAGGCTCGGCCCGGAGCCGGGCTTTACCAGATCCCCTCCGCTCTTCTGGCTGAAGTCGGTGGCCCCGCTTGCTTCCGATTGGCCAGCATTGGCCGAGCTGGGGGAAGGGGTTTGTAACGGCACCCCCCCCATGGGCAGTGCCCGCAATGCGGCTTCCACGTTATAGTTGGGGTCGTTCAACATTTCGATATAACTTAGACGTTTCGGGTGGGATTGGGGCGAGGCAAATTTCGGGTCGCTGAGCAATTCATTCAGTATAGTATAGTCAGAGTCCTCGAGGAAATAATTATCCCGGGAATAAGGGTTGCCTTCTACATCGTTGGCCTGTATGACCTTGGTAAAATGGGCCGACGAGACCAGAAGGGTGGCATAGCTAAGGATTGTAACACGCATGTTGGTGGCGGTGGTGGGGTTTTGCAAAAGAAAAGGGGCACGTTTGGGGGTAAATTATATTAGCGGGGTCTTTAGTTGACAAAAATTGGCTTGATAGAAACAAACTATTTTTTCTATACAGGTTGAATAATATAGAATATCCACCGGTAGGCAATTGGTAGTCGGGTGTGGTAGACAAAAGAAGTGGGGTCGGAAATATATGGTTTGGGTTGGAGTATACTAAATAATGGGTACGCCCGATAATGGCAGAAATACAGGCCAGAGTAAGTAGTGGTTTATAAAGTTAATTATCTGAAATTATCTGTTATATACATAGCAGACATAAATAGGATGTTCAAAATATCAATAACTAGTTCACGAGGGGAGGGGTTGCCTCTATATACATCTACCCCCCTCCCTTGCAAACGAGCGGAAGCTTTTCCTCGTCGTTAAGAGGGAACATTATAAAATACAGGTAGGCGAGAGCACAAGGCCCTCCTTCCCTATTCAACCACACCCAATCGTATGGTTTATCGAATTTCTCGAAAGCGGGTGGGTGTGGAGGATTAAACGAGGGAGATTCATTAGTAGTATCTCCCCCTTTGAAGCGGTTTATCGCTCATCAATTCATTGGTTGACATGTAGACCACTAGGCGCTACAGAGCCAATGTCGGACAACAGACGAAAATAAAAAGGGGAAGGGAGAGGGGAGAAAGGAAACAGTATTCGCCACTGCAGATTATAAATATATAAATAATATATTATTTAGCATTGCCTTTACGCCCCCCTCCCCCCCCCCGCTATATAGGCCCCATGAGATTGAACATCCAGTTCGATAGAAAAGCCTTAGGGTGCGCTGGACTATAGCGCACCGGGAAAGAAACTGGCCCTAGCCGGTTGTACAGCCACGAGAAACTCCGGCTGCGTCAAACCGATTGATGATCGGTGAAAAATGAGTTCTCCGCCAACTTTCCTGGGCGGTCCAATCCTTGGCATTCATAATCCAACTTGGATGGGTTGAACGTTTCGCCTATTGGCACAAACCTTGGTCTAATTGATCACTTACCGAATCCGGCTTTCGGCGACTCTGAATCTCAACGGAGTACTTCCACCTATCACATACAGAGCTGGCTTTAATCCTACGCGAAAGGGGGGAGGGGAGGTTCTCTCCAACTTGACGGTGCGATACTAATCTAACTATAGTCGCCTTCAAGGCTAAGTGTAATGTTGTAACCTTGGTCAAAATTAACGACACAGAGAGGGCAATGCCCTTTCACACTCCTTCCAGGGGTTGTTTTATTTGGTTAGTGGTGAGGGGAGGGTGAGGGTTCGGAAGCTACAGTTGGTAATGGGGAAAATGTAAAGTTTGTAAGGCAAAATGGTCACTATTATTATTATAGGACATATGGCTGGTATCGCCTAAAAGTGTACCCCGAACTCCCTGGCTTGAAATATCCGGCCCCCTCTCCATTACCGCCTCCTTCAGGCCGTAGGTCTTGGATAACGGTGATAAAATGGAGGCAGTGGGACTTTCTAAATTAAACTAATTATAGAGGCCAGTAACCCAAGTGGCTATACCTCCCCTCCTCTCCATTTTCACATTATTCACGAGTAGAGGTGGGCTGAGTCCGCGTGGGACAGCCGAGCCAACGGCAAATCACAATCAAGATAAGGGGAAAACAGGAATGGAGGGGGGATACTCGACCCGACTTCTTGGATGGTGGTGATGAATATAGGTGAAATTCGACCCAGCTATATAGGGTATTAAATGAGATGTGTATGAGAAAATAGGTGGGATATTCAATTTTAACCAGTAGCATTGGCCTCACCCAGCGGATGTATTGTTGTACTGCTCGGGTGAACCTCCCCCATATTGAATTACAGTGGGACGAATGGGGTAGAACTGGAGTAGGGTGGACTGCGGCCAAGGTCCTACTTTATCCCAGAATGGCCCTGATCTTCCGAATAGGGGTAAATGTTCATCCAAAGTTGAGTTAAAAGGGCGGAGAGCCAAGTGAGAGAGGGGGGATACCAGCCGGCCCTTCCCTCTCATCCAAACTAGGGTGGCTTCTCTAATGGGGGACGTGGTATTATAAAAAACGAGGTTGAGCGAATGTAGATGGCTTAGCAAGGTCCGTTTATTAATAACAGCCTTAATAGGTGTCGCCCCTCCTAATCCGTCCTAATCCAACCAACATGACCGCCATCATATCAGGCCGTATAGCGCCATATTGTACCCCCCGGCCCTAACCAGGCCGAACATCATTGATAGCCCCTTAACCGGCCAGGCCTCCCGGAGTTCGCATTAATCACTCGTAG